>VZUI01041677.1:0-186659 GCA_013401135.1 Cettia cetti
TCTTTGCCTGAAAGCCCCTTAATTTCAAAATTATAATAATTCAGAGGGAGGGGGTTTACATTCTTCATTCCAAGGGAGGCTCCGGCTTTTCCTGGCAAACACCCGTCTCTCCAAAACAAGACAACCAGTTATGTTAAGTGTCATGAAACTACAGTTCTGATTCCTCTACACATTACACTTAGAAAACAATTTCTCCTTCTACTATTTTTCATCCAAGTGAGTATTCTCTTTTCCTGTGCTATTTTAAAGGCATCTAAAGAGTTTTTATATATATCCATGTATATATTAATCTATAAGGGTAATAAGGGTATCTGTTTAAATGCAATAACATAATTATGCACAGTGCTGCCATTTTCACCAGATATTTGCTTTTATACCCAAATTTATATGTTTTATGCCAATTTGGATTTAGAGAAAATACAATTCATGAAGTTGTTTGTTTATTTTAAGTGTTGACATGATTCATTTGATTCCTTGGGAGAGCCAAGAAATTAAAGAAGGAAAAATAAGCTGCTAATTAATTCATTTCAAAACAGCCTCTGAAAATAGGATTTAACAAATAGCATGCCAATACTAAATTTATTTGAGAAGCTAAGAGAAACAGGAAGCAAAGGGATATAGGAAACTTCACAAAGACCTTATATTTAGATCTTGAAATGAAGAATATCTTAGAAACCACCTTTTAAGTGTTGAGTAGATGCTTTTAGTTGACCATACCACTAAAACACTGCAACTGGCTGTGTGTTTAGAAACTTGCATCTGAGGTTTTGAAATGAAGAAAGGAAGCTGGGCGATGAGGTAACCAGTCTGTCTTCTCTGACTAATGGAACTGATTTTCCCCTTTCTTCATTACATTGGCCAGCATGGAGAAGAGCAGGTTTTTAAGGTCAGAAGCACAAAGGCAATGTCCCAAACCCACTATACCTTCACACACACCAAATCAGTCACTCCTCCCCAGTGTCACCCATATCACTGCCCTCCTCCATATGGAATGATATGGACCAGGACCTCCACTGGGCTCGCAGCAAAGCATCCATCACCTCATCCAACGTGCCAATTTATTTCTGACTTTGGCCAGAATTCCTCCTGGGGTCTGTGGAGAAAGATCCAGAGAGGAACCAAGCCAGGGCCTTGTAGAAGTGTTTCTCCTTTATCTGAGTTTACAGCAGCATACACACTCTTCAGTCTCACTGGCCTTCCTCACACTGAACAGCTTCCCATCTTCCTTTAGCTTATGGTTTTAGCTTTTGTCCCATTTCATTTACTTCAGCAGGTAATGCTCTTAAGTTGGACATCTGTATAAAAGAGCTGAAGAGCTCATTTATAAAGGGACAGTAAAACTGGACAGTAGCACAAAATGATCATCCGATCAGGCTGTGAAACAAAACCAGGCTAAGTGACCTGTTTCAGCCTCAAAATCAGTCATAACAGAAGTAAGAGCAAAAGGTGACTAAGAATTCCTGTATTTACCGGAGCTGATTTACCCCACTAACTAAAGATTATCATTTCTTCTCAGCCTTACTACTCCTTTACACTGATTAGTTCCACATATGAGTGAATTTTATTCTGATACTGCTTGGTTGTCTTGTCTTTATTCATTGCTAGATGAGAAATGTGAATTTAAAATGCAACAAATTTAGCAAAACAGTATTAAATAGTCACTGTTTTAAAACTTGCAGGTTCAAGTCTGAACACTGTTGGGAAATGTTGCAGTTCAGTCTGCAGCCTGAATTGTACTTTAAACTTCTTTTTCTTTCTAGCTACACATTCAGTCAAAATCCAAAAGTGCTTTGCACCAACATACAACCTTGATAATCAGAAAGCAGAACAGACAAATATTTTAATATGCAAAAGCTCTTGAACAACAAGTGTATATGTCTGCATGGTAGTAGGTTACAACTAAATAGATGTGAAAGCAGGTCAAAACGCAGATCCAGCTATTACCAAGGAAAATATATGTGCTTCTAACCTTTGGAAATAAAAAAAATCCACTAAACCTGAACATCTAACAGTTGGGGTTCTTTCTAAACTTACTCAATCTTTTATCAACCTACTCTTTTGGGACCAGTCTTTCACCCTCAAACCAAGGGCAAGCTGCAAAAACACAAAAAATTAAAACCAATAGAGATGAACACTTAAGCATGGGCATTTACAAAGTACACCTTCACTTAGAAGAATGGCAGAGAAAATTATCCTATACCATGTACTTGAGAGCTTTCCATTTTCAGTATAGCTTTTAGTGGCTATCAGAGAAGTGCTGTACACTGCATTTACTGAAGTGAAAAGACAACTTGTGCACATTCCACCACTCCTTTATCATGAGTAAGAGACTTGCTCATCCTGACCCTCCTTGGCACTCCCAGCTCATGATGCAGCACCCTGTCCCCTCACCTATGGAGCAGACATTGCTCACCCAGACATTCCTCACCCATCACTCCGAGTGAGACATGGGATAGCACAGCTCTGGGACACAAATACACATTCTTCCTACATTACTGATGAAAAACAAAGGCAGTGTGTTTAACAGACTTGCTCAGCCTGAGAGCAGAAGTGGAAAAAACTCACCAGCTCCCAGATCTTGCACTGGTATCTGTCTCTTTAGGGGGACAGAGAGGAGATTTGACAGATGGGCATCCATGAGCAGATGACTTGGTGCAAAAAGAGGTAAAACGACAAAGGAGATGGAGAAAATTACACCTTCACTTTGGATTTACTGGTTTTGTTGTTGGCTTTTTCCCTGCTTAACATGTGGTCATGACTGACTTTTGAATGCCAACAGCTGAATTCTGTCCATGTTCACAGTCCTCAGCAAACGGAACAGCATAACATCAAATGACGCACACTGGCTGTTACCGCCGCAGTAGGCAAGGATTTTTCACTTTCTGTCTCTTATTGCCAACCTGCTGGTGATGATAAGAAACATTATATTTGTTTTCACATTTTGGAAGTCAGGAATTTCGAGCTCTTTCATAGAGTTTTCGTTGCATGAAAATATCGCCAGCTACTCTGCTAAAGACAGAGAATTCTTCATGGTACTCATGAAAGCACCTGAAGCAAAGTGCACAGGAAGAAATACGAATTATTCCATCAAAACATAAGAAAACCACTTTCTTATTCTGAGAATGATCAAACAGTGGAAGAGGTTGCCCAGAAAGGTAATGCAGGCTTCATCCTCAGAGATGTATATACTCAAGACCTGATTGGACATAGACCTGAGTAATCTGCTCTAGCTGACCCTGCTTTGACCAGGCAGGACAGACTCAACAGTCTCCAGAGATACATTTCAACTTCAGCTGAAAGGTGATTCTGTGAAAGTCATGAATTTTACACATTGTCCAGAACAAAAACAACCCATACTATGTTGATTTCATATTGCACTCTCTTTGGATTCAATCCCTTTAAACTATTTAATCACCATGCAACAAGCTGCCAGCAACAAGTTACTATCACAAAGGAAGAAAACTGATGCATATAACTTCTGTTCTCTTGACTTTCCATAAATATCTCTCTCCTATAACACTTTACATATTAAACCACTTTATTTCATCACCTGTAGATAGCCCATGCTCATTCTCCCCTCTCTCAGTCTATACAAAATCACATCTGAAATGACAAAAGTCATGACCATCTCAATGAAAAGGAAAAAAATCTCTGCTCAAATACACATGGATGAAGAAATATTCATGGCTATTGAATCCCTCAGAACTTCTGTTTGAAACATTGTATTTTTAGGTCAAAAGCAGGAAGCTGTACTCATCATGTGGGGGTTTAAACCTCTCATGAGAGGTATGCCAGGCTCTTTGCGGATATCCTGAACTTCTCCTTAGCAGATTCATCTCTGTTACAGAACTTTACCAATACTCTTTACCATGTACACAGTACCTCTCTTTCTGAAGGAGTCAAAACCAGAGACTAAGCCTCCCAAGAAACATCAGCAACACTTTGGTCTCTGGCTCCCAGAATGATGTCCAGTCTTTTAGTCCACAACTTACCCTAGTTAATTAAATAGATTTACAACCTGCCATTTAGACTTCCTGGCTATAAAATGACACCAACACACAATTCTAATACAGGGCTCTTCAATCCTTGGAATTATACTTAAATTTTGCTGAAATACCATGTCTTTGGTGACAGTGACAAAATAAACTTCACTAAGCTGTGTTTAAAAGGACTTCAAGGTAAATGAAACTAATTTTCACTTTAAATTTGATTTTGAAACTGAAATACCATTGTTGCTGAAGTTTTTCGAAAAACATATGCATGCTTTCCTCCTATCTAAACGCATTTCATTAGAGAAGTATGTTTTTTCATTCTGTTTACAAAGAAAATTAGAAAGTATTGCATCTTTCACATAAATATAAACCCCAGCAATCTCAAAGTTTGTACTCATCAGTCTCAACCCACAGGAACAGCAAAACTACCTGGAATAGGAGATGTGGGAAACACAATGTTTTGCAGGTTAAGGTAATTGATGCTAGATGAGACTTAGAGCACTCACGTGAAGTTTCAAATTCTTTCTCTGCAGTTTATAGAGCCCAAAAATATTAGGTTTCCAAGTAGGAAGAAAGCATAACCTATAAAAAATTATTATTTCTACAAGGCACAGTGATATTCCACCTCAAAATACATATATGGACAAACCCATTAACAACAAATAAGCAATAAATTTGGCTATTGACTAAACAGCAAAGACAAAAAGGAAGGGAAAAAAGCAATTACAAAATGATGTGCCAAGTACACTGAGTTATGTGCTTGCTGTTGCTGATCCACCCCACAGAGCACGTTGTGTGCCATTTGCTTTGCTGCAGGTGGGTGAACCCAAGAGCCAGAGGCACAGAAGCCCACGCACAAACATTTTTCTCTCTCTTGAGCTCTGCTTTTTACCCTACAGTTTCAACTCTTTCTGCTGTACCAATGCTGTTATCTCTGACAGGGCAACATATGAATCAAAATCAGAAAAGTCACCGTGGGAAGTTTGTCATAAGCTGGTTATCCACACTGCACCCCTGCACCAAGCAAGGCAGGTTAATTAGGTAAGCTTTCAGTCTTTCAGAGAAGCAGGATCAAGACAGGTAACTAATCTGTAATGATAAACAATTCCTCACCACAAATGGAGTTGTAAATTAAAAAAAAAAAAACCACTGAAAATATACGGGATAATTAATTCACAGTCATTATAAGATGCAACGTAATTAGTTGTTGCATTTACACTTCTCCAATACTGTAACACAACATCTAAGAGGAAAGAAACACAATTTCAATAATGCAGCTCACATCTATTAAGGACAGCTAGTTAAACCAACAGACTTTGGTACTGAATTATTTAGAATGTGATTCAAATCAACAGTTATTCATAAAACAGTAATATTTAAAAAAAAATACTGCAGTGGAAAAAAGCACACATGATGTGCTTCAGCTGTGTACAATCTGTTCACCTGCACAATTCAATACAATGCAAACAAAATTACACCTTGCAAGTCAGGTATTACTCCAGGCCTCTGAGAAGAGATTTCTACTTAGAAATTTCTTTTTTTTTCATTAGAATGACTCAAGGAAGCAAGAGACAGGATTAAGTCAAGCTATTAGTCACTAAGTAATACAGACATGTCTCACACACACACAAAAGTATCTGAAAATTATTTTAATATTCAATTTTAAACAAAATAAATCCCAAGAAGCAAATTTAGAGGTGATTGGGAGCCAATTTTGTGAATATTTCACAGATGGCAAGACCTATTTATTTGATTGAAACCATTCATGGGAAGGATTAGGTCAGGAATTACCTAGCTACTTACAGTTAACAGCACTACAATAACTTGTAAATAATCAATAACTCTGCAAATAAATTAGTACCTTGGAACAAAAACCACTTGGTTTCCAGTCACTCTTACAGGTGAAAAACATAGAAAGTAGAAATTATGTGCGATTCCAATTCTAAAGATACAGAGTATATTATGACATCCTGATTAAAAAAAAAAAAAAAAGTTTCTTCACAATGAGATGATTTGAAAAATGGATGAGAATGCACCCCCAGTTTAGGGCAAGGATTTCACATCACAACATCCTACTTATTATAACAGAAATGCATCTCAAGGTCAACACACATCCAAATCTTTGCAGGATCAACTCAGGCCCCTCCAAAGCGTACTCTGTCTCTCTCTAGTCATTCTCTTCTTAGGGACACAGAA
Organism: Cettia cetti; assembly: GCA_013401135.1. NCBI lineage: Eukaryota > Metazoa > Chordata > Aves > Passeriformes > Sylviidae > Cettia > Cettia cetti. Next base: position 6,189 of record VZUI01041677.1, read on the forward strand.
GATCTCGTGTCACATTTCATTTATCCCAGTAACTACAGTTACAGTAGTAGGACCCTTCCAACAGCTCATATTTTTCCTCTTCCCCAACACCCTTTTCCCTTCCTGTTTGCCCAGAACTACTGGCATATGTCCTGGCTCCTCACAGCCTTCTGTGCATGGCAGCACTCTCACCCCTTCATTTCATCTCAGCTTGGGCATCTGCCCGTTTTCCTGCCATTCCAAATTCTTCATACCCAAAATGAAACAAACACCAATAAGACGTCCTCTCTCACTTGTCCCTGAGAAATAAATCCCTTCTGCCAGACACAGGCAGCTTCCCCTGTGCTAATTCCTCCAAAAATTGGACAGGGTTTCTACCTGTCAATTATTTCTCTTTAGAGGTGACGGGCTGAAAGTAATGTCACTTCTTAGAGTCAGTAGGTGGATGAAGCTTTTGGCAACTCTCCCAGAAACCCTTTTTATGTTTCTGCAAGATACTGCTGGGGCAAAGTTGCTAATCTACAACTGTGCTGCAAATCTCAGCCCAAGAACATATGTTCTTGTGCTGTCAAGAAAGAGAACTGCAGTGAAAACATTACATCGTGCCAACCACTCACAAAAGATATATGGGTGCTCAAGCCCAATGCACTGAGCAGAAAATTAAGATTGTTCTCATTGCTTTTCTCAAAATGTCTATGTCATCTATAATCAATGAAACAGTCTGGAACAAAGCACAGCCATCTCTTTGTTATCTGAGTAGCTGAAGAAAACAACCTAACATAAGAAAAGTACTGAGGACTTGTTATCACTCAAATAACACAAATGCATTTGTAAAAATTCATTGTTAGTACTTTGATAAGAGATGGGTTACAGGGACTTCAAAAATGTCACCATTTAGAATAATAATACAAATGAAATTGTTGCTAATACTGTGAAAGGAAATGAGAATTCCTAATAGCCATTTCTAAGAGAAATAGGATTGGGTACCAAATCTTTACTCACATGAAGAAATCAAGACATTGAAAACAGAAAAAAAATCAGTCTAGCATAAATGAACTCAGGATCAATTTGTAACACACATGGTACGAGCAATTATCTCATTCCAGGTGTTTACTGCATCTTACCTTTTAAAAATAGTGATCTGCTCTGCTCAAATGATCAACATACAGAGTGTTCAAAAATGACAAAAGAAATAATCATCATCTATTGTACTAACTAATGTAACCTCAGTTCTTTCCAATCTTCTTGATTTAATGTTCTCTGGTGCCTTGCTTCCCATCCCTACATGAGATCATATGCATTCCTTTCCAGTTTGGTCACCGTGCTCCAATAGACGTGAAATATTTTCACAAAAATCATGAGTAAGTACATGCTGAACTACTAATGATGCAAGAAGACTAGTGTGAAAGATTTGCTGCTGTTCAACTCTCTCCAATTTCTGCTAACTTCAGACACTCAAAGAAATCTGACTATGCTATGTATAGCCTTTCATATCTATGCTTGTGGAGTAAAGAAGTGGCATCTTATTAACATTTCACAAATATTAACTGAAAATGTTAATACTTCCAATGGATTAGACTATAATTTTCCTTCTCTGAATCAGAATATTATAAAACACATATTTACAAAACAGCACACACTGCTATGCCACACCAGTACAAGTGACAGAAAACATACTATTATCTGCCTGAAATCTTGATCATGCAGAAACCTACCAATACCAAGTTAAACTGACACCTCTGCATGAACAGGAACCTCAACGCCTATGAGCACTGAGCTTTTATAGATTCTTTTGAAATGACCAAAGGCCCACTGAAAATAGTTTGGTTCATAAGCAGTGTATAAAGACTTCTTCCTTTGGAGTGAATCCTGACTGCCGAGACATAGTTTGCATTTATATTTCATAGAGTTAACAGGAATGAAGGGAAAAAAAACAAAAGCTACAATAAGCTGCATATTTTCCAAGAGGACTTTGTGCTGTCTAGTCAGAATGGCAACCAAAAGTGCAACATTCTTTTAAAATTACTCGCGCCTATCAGAAAACATACATTTTTTCCTTTTGAGTTTGTCTGCAAGTTACTAGCACAATTAGGGATCTGTACAAATGGGCACGATTCTTCTGATTTTTTTAATATTGCACTGAGAAAGGCACTTCTTGCTGACTTCTCTAGCAAATAAAGCAATTCATGTAGAGATACTGAAATCATACTGAAAAAATGAAGGAAAAAAATACACTACATTTCACTGTTTTATTTTTAAGACTGATATCAATGGGAGAAACCATTTGCAATTTGTGTTTTGTCTTACTTGACTAGAGCCTCAGAAAGTACAAATTAGCAATGCTGTGTTAGCAAAACAAACCAGACCAGCTGTGGCCATGCAGATTATTCAATGACATTAGGCCTTCAGTAAAAATTGTAGACAAGGCCCACTGGCATTAAGAAAAAGTTGAAAAATAAAAACTTTGTAGAATAGTGAGTAATCAGAGGTTCAACTACAGCTAAGGGCAAAAATCAAGTTTTTAGAGTCCCTTTGAGAGTCTGTGAAGAGCAGGAGATGTGTGACTCAAACACTTCACTGCTGCTGATGGGGTTTGGTGGACAAGGTCAAAAAACACAAGTTTATACCAGGAGCAGATGAGAGAAGCAGAAAACAATTCAAGATTCATGCATATTTGTCATTTATTTACTAAAGAGGGAGAAAGAAATATACCTTTCTTTCGTGAGCACTGGGCACGCCAGGGGTGTTCTGCTTGAGGAAGCCTGCTGTTGTGGACCACCTGGTAGGGTTTTTCCGAGAAGGCTCTTCTGAAGAAAAATTTGTGTCACTCACAGAGGTTGAGAGGCCAATCAGTGCAGGGTCACTACTACGTCGGACATGGAGAGGCATATCTGAAGAATAAAACAGACAGTAAATAAACACTGACTACATTTAAAATGTTTTTGACAAAGGAAAAATATTTTTTCAAGCTTTGGAAGGGTGGCTTTGACCAAATGTGGTTTCACAGAGCAAAGAGTTACTGACCTCAGCATAGCTCCTCAAGGACAAGGTCTGTTTTGCTCAAAACCACAGCCTTGCTGCTTGGTGCACGAGGAGAAAATGAAGGGAAAACTAACCCCTTTGAACCAAGCACAGCTCAGGGGCTTTCCAAGTACAAAACTATCTGTTGGGTGTCTTGCAAACATCAGTTCAAACAACCAGGACATTAAGATGACACACATTTTAAAGAGCAAGTAGCCAAAGCCTGGTGGCAAAGTAAGGGGTGGACTTGGATGATGTGTTCCCCACCCCACTGCCAGGGCTGCAGCCTGGGCACTGCTAGCACAGCATGCTGCCAGGAAGCTGCAGGCCAGCCAAGACAGCCTCCTGACCTTCTAAAGATACTCTACACTTCTTTCTCAAAACTTATGGAAGAGACTGTTTTCTACTCTGAATTCCTCCTTTGCCTCTTCCTGACAGCTCAAACGAGATCTGTGCTGATTTACCCTGATTCCCTTAGCCTTCCAGCTGGCATGACCGACAGGAGAAAAGTATTTCATTAGTAAAAAATGATGCAGCAGGAAGGTAGCCTGATTGGAAAGAGATAGGTTTTCTTAATATATGTAGAGGTCACATCCATTCTGGAAACTTTAATGGCACATTAAGTTAGTTTCTTTTGAAATACAACTTAATCTTTTTCAATTTCATTTATTATCCTACAATAAATACCCACACATCTATCCTCTCCTTGCCCAAACAGAAGTTTCACTGCCTGAATTTGTGACCTCTTGGTACTCTCCCACTCAGCATCAGAACAGAGAGGCTGTGATTTATCAATTTTATTTCTCTTTATTTCAGCAGTGGGAACTCTGAATGCAAAGTGCAAAAGAAAAAGGTGACAGCGATGGCACCTAAGCAGTTGAGTCAGTGGCAAAGGCACAATGGGCAACAGCTGAGAACAAAAACCCGGACCAGGTGTTAATGCTTTGATGAAACAGTTCCCAAGGAAACTGAGGTGGATGTCTGGCAATACTAACAGGAAAACACAGTAACAGGAGTTGTTTGTTAAATGACTTGTCTCAATCTTTACAATATCTTCATGTTAATGTTACATTTAATAATATTAAAGAATCTTATTTTGCAAAGCATTATGAAGACACTGAAAAATACCGTAGGTCAAGCCACACAATGAAAACGTGAGATTTTTTTTAATTCACTAGGACTCCTGCTGCTGAGATGTAAACAAGTGTTAGAAGACCAAACACCAAAACAGTCAATCTATATGATGTTCATTCTGGTGAACAAGAATAACAAAGAATTAATTTTTTTTCTCCACAACTGTTGTACTACTTCTCTTTGCTTTCAATTTATTTTTTTTCAATTTTCATAACAACAGGTCAGTTTCAGCAAATAAAACACTTTCTTTTATAAATATGTATACACATATTTATAGATAAACATGTAAGTGCACAACGGAAGTAGAATTAATTAAAGGAATATCTCATGAAAGATCACTAATTATGAAGGAAAGTACTAATGGTCAGAGTTAGGTCTACTAAGAATTTGATTTCTCAGTATATACTCCTAGACTCCAGTAGAAGGTTTTTCTTTATTGCCTTGTTTTCGACACTTGAGGTTTAATGAAGCAGCTGAAGGCAAAGCATCTCCTTTCCCCCTCGATGGCCATCACACAAACAGTGCCCTACCAAACCACAGGAGATCTCTGAACAGAGGTGGCCCAGCTGCAGCCCCAGGCAGTGCCCAGCACACAGGATGAAGTGAGCCCTTCCCCACAGTGCCCATGCTGCTGGCACAGCCCCCAACTCTCACTCTCCTTTATTAGATCAGCCTGAGCCAAAATGGGGCTCAGTAGTATGTAGTGCCACTTAAGAAAAATACCAATCTATATTTGTTCCAAGCAGCAGCCCGTGCATATTATCATGTTTGCCTTCACTACCCACCCCACAACAGAGAATTACAATTTTCAAACATGAGTTCACTTGCTCCTTATGCTTGTATGTCTATATATAAGCACAGTGATAGCAAAATGTTCTTGTATTTTTACACTTCTTCTTCAAATTGCTTGACAAAACAAAAGTTCAGTTGGGTGAACTTCTGTAAGAAGAGAAGCCAAATTCCCAACAAAGAAAGAAAGGAAATCAAGCCAGTATTTCTGGAGAGGAGCAAGCCATAATCTCTGCCTTGGTTTTGCTTTGTAGGGAAAACCTGACAGTTTGCACAATGGTGAGTAGAGACTTCAAAATACAGTTAGTCAATTAAGCAACAGAATTCCCAAATATTAATATGCTCTGCAGAAAATATTAACATGAGAAGCTTCTCTACAAAATCTACTCACGGATGAGCCACCTTTAGTATGACTAGTTTCATTTTAGTAAGTTTAGTTATTAAGATATTTTCAGATATTTACTGAAGATTTCCTCAAACCTTAAAAAAAGGGTATTCTGTCAATATAAAGATACAAATTATCTACTCTAGTCTCTTCTTATGCAAATGGTTCCATACATAAGGAGAAGTGATTTGTTTTACTAAGCAAATTTTACATTTAAGTGAATTAATGGATGACAAAAATTTGTGTGTGTTGCATCTATGTATTTTCCAAATTAACAAGAAATTTTAACATATGGCTTTAATTTTCATATTACTGGAAGGGGACAAGCATACAGAGCTGGCTCTAATACATGCTGCTTGGCAATGGTCAATAGATCTTAATCCAAGAACTAAATCTTGTTCACACAATGTTAGCCACAAGCTGTAAACACCATATCCTGCACTCTCTTCAATTCTGTTCTGAGAGACTGTTCTACCTTGGGTTTGATACTCTCCATTAAAAAAACAACATAATATATTGAACGGATCTTTTTTTAACCAATTGTTGGTTACAATCCTCTAGTTTACAGAATTTGACTAGAATTTATAGATTTGAAGAGGATATACTTTGAAATATTAAAAGGAAAATCAAAGGAAGGAACTTAATAATTAAACCACAAGATAAAGCACGCATGGGACCGATGCAATGTCACTGATTCCAGGATGATGGCTGATACTGTTTGAAGTCTGTGGCTTCTTTGAAGAGTGGATAAAACAGCAATGAACTCTAATCACAAGGCTCCAAATTCTCTGTGGCACTAATGCACTGTAAATATTGATTTGCTTCTGCAGCTAAGGTGCCTTTTAAATAAGCACTTGAAATGGGAAATCTAATAATGAATTACAGGAAGTTTTAAAAGTCTAAGAAATAAAGAAAAATTAAATTAAAAATCCTGAAAGTTGCCACAATCTCAGTTCTTGAGCCACATTCAAGGACTTGAAGTATTCAACCAAGAGTCAACTTCAGAAAGAATTATGTTGACAGAGAATACCATTAAGTTATGTATATAGCCAGAATTCTGCTAGAAAATGGTTATTTGTAGGATAGATCCAAGCTGTATAACAAAATGCTCACATTCATAATCATGAAATTCTGACGGGAAGTCTCATTTTATTAAAAGCAAAAGCAGTTTCACTATAAATTATAAAAACAGCCAATACACATTTTATAACCATCTTTAAATGTAAAGAACACAGAGTTGTACCTTCCCTTCCTGCCAGCAATTCCATTTTTATTTTAAAAGGGTCATCACCTTCTCTGATTTTCAAATATGCTCACGAGAAAAAGTATTTGAGGATCTGGCAAATTTCATCCATAAAGCTGAGTATGTTGCCCTGCCTGCAGGCACTCAGCACAATGGATGGTGGTCCCTCAGAGCAGAGCTGATATATACTTTCCCATACCAATTTCCTCTTGGATGTCAGCTTGGAGGGCATGACTAGAAAAAAACATAGTTATATTTATATAGCCTGGCCAAGATAATTTTATTCTGTGAAGGTTTCAACTGATGCTTCAGCTCCCCAGTGCCACTGCAGTTTGTGCAATTTGGTGTACAGTGGATTTAAGGCACAGAAATGAAAAAGGGATCTTAGAGTCACTTCTGGCCATCTTACTTGTCAGGCTCATGACAGATGAGTGAGCGGAAGAGAATTTTTTTTGCTCTCCACACTCTAGTAGACATCACTGGGAAAATGATAAATCAGTGAAACCAAAAAACTCTATGGGAAAGAGGAGCTCTTAACCAAAAAGCTCCTCAGGTTAGACAAAATTCCTGAAAATGATCCCATTGACATGTATGTACATCAGGGTGCACTGTGTACAAAGACACACATAGATCCTATGTCAGCATCAAAAAAACAGTCTGGGGATGTGAGACAGAAATTGAACAGCCTTGCTGTATCCACCACTGATCCAGCTCATCATTCTGCTCAAATCCTTATCTGGAGCTCAAGAGAAAGAATGAATCATGGTCATCCTGGGGCTGAGGAAATCAGGACTGCTTCTTTCAGCTTGAAGTACTTGGACCTACAACTTAAGGCTCTGTCTATATTTTATTGAAATATCTCTTTAAAAATATTTAGATTAGCCTTGAGTTTCACACTCCAGCACAGCTCCTGGAGTTCTGGTTCCAATTTCAGTAGGTTCAGCTCACCGCCTTCAGTTCCACTCAGTTGAACACAGCAAGAGCCAAATACCCCTTATGACATTCAAAAGCTCAAATCCCTGTATCAGTTCAACTTTCACATTTGCAAACCTCTAAAGACAAGGTGATAGTAACTTCCAAAGACCACCAAAGCTGTTGTAGTCTTGACTATGGGTAGAAGAAAAACAGTTGGAGACAAATCCAGCTGATTGTGAACTTATCTACAAACTACATTAAACCCTAGCAGAAGATAACATAAGCCAGCACTTCTCTACAAGATTAACAAAACAGTGCAAATCAAATGTAGGCATCTTGAATTAGAAATTAAAAAAACACCCTTAAGCCATTCCAAGAGGTGAAGAACCACTGCTGGGAAAACAGCACCATCTGTCCTGCAGAAGAAAACAGGCACACTATTGGGAGATGGCAGCAGAGAGGGATATGAAACAGGAGCACTGCAAATCTACCACCAGTTGCAGATTTTTTCAGAAACACTTTTAAACATCACAGCAGAGGAAGAGAATATACATATACTTATTTATTTATTTATATAGACACCACTAACTTTCTCCTCATGGCCCAGAGCAGTATTTTTCTCTCTCCAAGAAGCCATTAAAAAAAAAAAAAAAATTCAGCATTTCCAAATATCAGAATCTCCAGAATCTATTTGCATTGTACTCCCCAAGTTTATCCTCCTGACACAAGCAACCCTCTTCCCTTAAAAAGTTCTATTTTCATATGTCACAGACCTCTCAATTCTGCCCTGAACAGTGCTACATAGCACATAACCTTTGTCTCTCTTAAGTCTCTATTGCTGTTCATTCTTGTAAATATTATTGCAGCCTTAACTTGCTCAGAAGGCACCCTGAATAGGGTATGTCTTTTATGAAATAACCTCAGTGTGCTTTAAATCCTCCCTGTCATTTTTTGAACTTTGATGCTAATACATAGTCAACAATAATCATATTTGGGTATTTTATTGTCATGGTATCAACACAGAACATCCACAGAAATCCTAAAACTACTTCTGTAGTCTCACTTCAGCATCTATCTTGATAACTAAAGTATAAGTTCAGTTTAGATCAATGTTCCTATACATTATGGTTTTTTTAATTCAGGTTGATTCAAACTGTATTCAGTCGTGTGGTACGTATCTGTTGGGTGATATATCTCTCCTTCATTCACCCTATTCTATTTTCCCAGTCTATAAACATCTGGAAATTTAATTAACATACACTTTACAGTACTGATTCTCTCATATTTAAAGATGTTAAATAAAACCAAAAGTGACAGGAAGCCTCATGAAACCCTATTGGACAACAATTTCTAGACTAAGATTGCTTCTAACTTTTAAGACTTCTTTGCTGATTTTTAATCCATACTGAAATGTTTATGGTCACATTTCAAGACACTTAAATTTCTCTCAAATGCTTCAACATTTGCAAATACTACATGAATTACACAGCATTCACCTGAAAATGCCAAGTATTTTGTATTCATGACTTTCCCTTTCAGAATTACAAGAAAGGTGACATAGTTTAGATAAATAGCATTTCTCTACTTGAAAATATGTTTATGCGTAAAAAGATCAACTTCTAAAATTAATTTTTCTACATTCAGAACTCTTGGTTAAATAACAAGACTTCCACCGCTCTTACAGAGGAAGAAAAATCATTGTTTCACACAATTCCAGATATTTATAACTACTTCATGTACAAACCAACTGTTTTCAGTTGTTTTTCTAGCAACTCATCGTCAAACAACAGCTTATGTACTTCTCACCGACATATTTCCAATGTTATCAAATATTCTGTTTTCTTGTATCTTCAGTTTTAAAATGGCACATTTACAAGCATTTGCACCCTGAACCATGACAAGCCACCATGAGCCTGTTTCTCTCCCAGCACTGCCCCAGGCAGCTGGAGCTCTGCAGGCAGCCACACCAGGAGCGGGGCCCCAGCACTAGAAATGCACAGCGTGGTCTGGCAGATGGGAGGTGACTGCAGCAGGTTGTGTCCCCAGCCACCATACACGTAGAGAAAAGACACTTGGCTGTGTAAAATACACAAACAGAAGCCCACTGCATGCCAGCACACCTTTAAAAAACCTAAGACATTATGTTAGTGTGCCTACAATCAAAACTGGAAGAATGGGTAACAGAGAAAAGAATGCAAGCAAGCCACCGGAAAAAAAATCTTCTAGAAGAAGAAAGAAGAAAAGTCTTTACTTTCCTGGTATAATTTTCAGTTTCTTTTAATAGAACCTAAGTTTCCCATTTCCCCAACCATGACTGCTCAATGACTTTGAAATTCAGAAATAAAAAAACAACCTGCCACAGTCATATTTTAATAATGAGGTAATGTTAAATCCTTATCTTGAAAGGCCTTTAAAATAACAATCTTCCTTCTTTTTCTCTAATATTCTTTCTTCTTACTTTTGAATACTAGGATCCAGGAAGAAAATTATGATTGCACCCTGAAACTCAATTTACTTAGACACTGACTTTTAAAGCTAATTAGGGAAAGATCTTTAAAACTGAAATTAAAATTTAATTACCTTCACCCTCTCTGTCTCTTTTCTCTGGGCTCTTTTCTAAAATGCAAATATCTTTGCATGCCAAAAGAAAAGACAAAAATGTCAGATTTTACAAATGTTCTACTCATCTCTGTCAAAAAATTGTGTTTCAGTATATTTTAATGAGCTGCAGTCTCAGGGTTTTGGGTACATTCTTCACGATTTCCTTAAAATATGCTGGATTAGCTCTTTACCTATTTTCATGCTACTGCTACATATGTAAGAAAAATGCACTTCTAGTCCCCCAGATGCCAAAATTTTTGCAAAAATTCATGTCTTACTTTTTCAAACAGTTGCATGACAGTAGCAAACATCCTCAACTTTGCTGCTGCCAAAGTTATTTTGCTTTCAATAAAGATCATACATTGCTAATAATACTATGATTGATATTTAGTTAATTATGTTATAAGGAAGACACTGTATTACACATCTTCATTCATTCTGCAGTGCAAGCAAGAGTTTACAGTGACAGGAACAAATTCCTGGCTGCTTTGAGTTGATTAAACTTCAGCACTCTGAGACACAGGAAGGAAGCTGGCAGATATTTTCTTACCACAACTTTGAAACATCCCCTGAAACTTAATGGAAAAATTCCTCCTGTTACTAAACATAATGCAGTGCTATGAAAACTGTTGATTGTTTATGGTCTAAATGCTTTGGGTAGGCTCAGAAAAGAAGGAAGACTTTGCAATGTTTTCCTGGATAGAACAGAAAAAATATAAATGCAACAATAGGCTTTAGATTGTAACTTGAACAGCTCAGTTAGGAGGAACAAGGAATTATAATGTGTATAATACACAGTACAGTTCTTTCATCAGTGAGTTTCAGTCAGAGAAAACCTGCTGTGGTTGCCAATGTCATGACCTCCTTCTGGTCCCCAGGCCACCACTGGGCTTTTCTGTGAGGAGGAAAAGGGCTGGGGAGAAGTGCAGTACCCTGCACTACCAGATATTAGGGGTTCAGTACTACTTGTTAGTCCATGTCGATTTCTGACTTACAAAGTTTCATCTGTTGCCAACACAGCCTTGTACATCACTACATGACTTCATCTGTGAAGTGAGAATTCCTATGTGGATCATTTGCAGATGTCAAAGAGTCAAACATGCTTAATTGCAATTCAGAAGGTACGTGTGTAATTAGCAAGAGATTTGTCACTACACAAGTCGTTACAAAGCTGCTACTGGAATGTCTCTCCTTCCCTATTCTCCATCAAGACCTAATGCCTCATCCACTGGCTCGTGAATTACACCACAAATTAACTTGACAGAAAAGTAAAGGCCTGCACTGCCCAGAGGGCTCCAGAGCCTGCAGGGTGTCCATCAGCATACCCTCTGTGGGAACTGCCCAGTGAAGGAAATCCTACACACCAGCCACTCCCTAGGAAGGAAATGAAAATCTGCAGCATTTCTACCAAGGTTCAGAATGGGGGAAAAAACCCCAAACTTCTGAATTAGTAAGAAATACTAATCGCACCATCCCTGAACAGTCTCGTGTGTACACAGGGTATGGTAAATTAAGGGTGGAAGCAGGGATCCTACTGGAGCTATGAACAATTACAGATGATGGTTGTTCACCTCAGTTATTTTTGAAGCAGTAAGGGAAGAGGCATTTCTTTGCCAGTCATCAGATGAATGCTCAACCTTTGGAGGTGTCTGGCTGTTAATCTGCTACTTCTCCACGCTTGTGTGGAGAAGTCCCTTGCCACTGAGCAGGCACTTGGCAACCCTCCTTTTCAGGCTGGAGTGAGCATGGCTTTGCTACAGCCTTGCTCCACTGCAGAGAAGTTCAGGAGTCATCAAGAACTGAGCTGGGGGGAGGTTGAGATATAAAAACAATGCTGTATATCACAGGCCACTGTCAAGGTGGAGAAGGCAACAATTTCGGGATATCACTGCCAGAAGGTGGATCTGAACCCGAGTTACACAAAATCCAGACAGCTTCATTACTGAAATTATTTAGACTGATTTTTAACTGAAGCATAATAATTACAACAACCAAGGAAAACTTCACCACAATCATTTAAAGGGTTAGTGTTTTTGAACAGAAATTATATGTGCATAGCTACATGCACAAAATACAAATAAAAAGAGAACATGTGGGAAGGAATAGCCTCTATGCACACTACTGAGTTTCCAACACAGCAAACAAAATTGACAACATCTATAATAAAACAGAGTGAACAAAGTCCTGAACTTCTATTAAAAATTACCAACAGCTTCTGCAATTTTAATGGCACTTGCTCTTGTTTCGACGACAGAAACATTTACTAGGATTATTAGAACTGTGTTGGTACATTCATGAAACATGCTCTCATTATCAAATGTTCTCATTATCAAATATCTGTGAGTTTACATTCCACTGAACTCCTATCTGGTGCTGATCACCAAGAAGAGCAAAAGATCTCAAGCAGAAGTAGGAAAAGGCCACGAAATACCACCCCATGTGCTCAGATAAACAATATTTAGCAGAAGGCTCTGCTGCACGCAGGGACTAATACAGCTCAAAGGCAAAGCACAGAGCATAAAGATCTCAAGAATATTATTTTCTGTCATTCAGTTGCAACTATGAAGCTGAATCCCCACAGACAAATCAAACATTTGCGTGTTTAAGTAATGAGATGAAATGCCACCAACCCTCCTCACCCACAGGGGACGCACGGCAGTGGAGCTGCCATGACCATGACATGGGAGGGCAGATAGTGCTGCCCTCTGCAAGTACAGTGATGTTGTGCCTGACCTTTCATTGGGGTAGGTCAGAGAACAGTCTGGATAGCTGCAAAGTTTGGTGACTACACGAAACTAATGGTGACCAAACAAGGTCTTTCCAACCACAGAGTTGTACCTTCCCTACCTGCCAGCAATTCCATTTTTATTTTAAAAGGGTCATCACCTTCTCTGATTTTCAAATATGCTCACAAGAATAAGAAGCTCCAGCTTCAACACAGCATGCCAAAATCTTCTCATTAATTCTTAACATTAAAGATCAGTTTCTGCAGAAAACATTGGTGTTCCCAGTAGCCAAATAGTAAGACAATTCACACTACACTGGAAGCTGTTTTTAAATTGTTCAGATAATGCCCACAATGGGACAATAACACATAATGCCTGCTTGTTCTCCACGGGTTGACAGACCAGCGGACATCCCTGAACTCTTTTTTAGATATCCCTTTATTGTTTAAAGCCATGCCTAGTGAACAGTAGGAAACTAGTGCTGCTTGAAGTATGTGAAAAGTTGAGCATCTTTACATGTACTTTTCAAAGTCCCCTACAACAACATGGAGCATAAATTGTTCTCTTTTGGAAATGACAAACATTTTCTACACCTTAGAAAAACTCTGGCAATGTCTTTATTTTTTTTTTCCTCTTCCTTTTTTTTTTTAATTTTTATTTCCCCTCTGGTTTTATTTCTCCCCATTCCTCTCCTACAGCCTTGAAAACATGCAGTTACACTGCATGCTTAATTATGTGCCTCTCACTCCATTTTTTTATTTTACATTCCCACATCTGAGGAGAGTAAAAAATTATTCCTAAAAGTTCAAAACCAAGAATAAGCCAATAGAATGAGCTTCAACTGAGGTTCAAAAGGAAATCTTGCTACATGAAAGACAGTTAGTGAATTTTTGGATCAATGATTTTTCATGCTTGCAGTTGCCAAATTTCATTAGAATTTGTGATTGGTTCTAGCTCAGAGATGAAGATCATCTTTCTAAGTGGAGAAACAGCTTTAGCCAGAACTAACAGAAGATATTTACTGAAATACTATGGTATATACTTTGTGCCAGAATTTGTCAGATTCCCAGCAGCTAACTTTTCCAAGCTGTTTCCACACCACAAAGCTCTCTCCTTGTTTCATCCTAGAATGTGTTACAATAATTTCAAGTATCTGCATGCAGAGAGGGCATATGAGGTGGACAAATTTTATTTTACAAAATCTATAAGTATTTGTTTTTAATATTGTTATTACTATTCACTTTATGCTATTAAGGAATTCTCATTTTGTTCCATTCTTCAAAAGAGATTAATAAGGTAGTTATTTTCTGCAGTCCAATTGATACACTGAAATGAGAAAAAGACCAGACTACCAGTATATTTTACTTGGTCTTCTTCCATTAGCATGAGTAATTAGAGGTTGTCGCTTGACCATGAGGAATGTCAACAGACTCCATGGAAAATCAATAGCCCAGGACAGGTTATCCTGGAAATGCCCTGCGAGTAGTGAACAGGACAAGAATACTCTGCAAAACCCCTCACACTCTGCACTCTACACTAAGCAGAAGAAAACATGTTGTTCCAACTGGTCTGGCAACTGACTGGCTCCTTCTGCACCTGAACCCAGACAAGCACCTTGTGCACCTTGCTCTCTCCCAAGACCTCCCGACAGAAAGATGTAAGTTAACAAAATCTCTGCTGAGGATGGACAGATGGAAAACCAGGAAAACAAAGGAACTACAGTTGTTTTAATTCCCAGGAGCCCATGGCCAGGGTTGCTTTTCATTTGGGCTGAATGCTCACTTCCCTGAATGCCACACACCCAGACACAGCCCCACATTGTCAAGGCTAACGACCTCAGTCCACGGAAAAATGCATCCAGGAGCAAAGCAGGATTATGGACGGGTCACTCTCCATCTGACTGCCAAGATGGAGATGCAAAGGAAGAGCTACTTTTCTAGCTAAGTGCCCCACCTGCACTGGGATACCAGCCAGGATGTACAGGAGAGCAGTAAGAGCACTACGGCATCCAGTCCTCAGTATCCACAGACTTCCCCTACCCACCCTGTAACTGAATATCCATAAGATGCTCCTGTTACAACCAAAAAGAAAAAAATTCAGTGTAATTATACTGTAAGCTTAAGTTAATTCTTCACAAAGGCTCTGTGGAATGCAGTTCCCCAAAATTTTCCACTCCTTGAAAGAAAGTTACCTTGCATAACCACTAAACGAAAGCCACAGAGAGGAGAGAGCCATCTCCTGTATTGATGGAGCTATTTTTTTAACCTACCTGAGAGCAAAGGGTTTTAGGGAACAAGTCTTATTATCATCATTTTTATATTACATTAGAATTTAGAACACTTCCTAGTAATAAGACCTTCCTATCATATTGATTTTCATTCCATGCATCCTTACATGGCTTGTGCAAAACACCTGGCCATTCACAGAATAAACTCAAGGAAGATGCACAGACAACTGCGAGTGGAAGAACACCCACAGGCTCCCACAGATCATCAACTTCTCTGCAGCGTGCACCACACAGTCAATGTGCTTCCACCAAGAACCACCTCTGTTTTCTGAAGTGCTTAGTTAAAAATCTGAAAATCTACTCACAATGTTCTCATTTTTACACTAAATATGGTGCTTCTGATGATTAAAACCACTTTACTGGTTAATAAAAGTAGCTATCTTGTGTTTTATGTAAAATAAGAAAGCAGAAAAATAGGTTATTACTGTTTAGCTACCTTTATGCAATCTCTGAAGGCAGAGTAATTTTATAACTATATGAGAGCTAGTGTATTTAATATTTCATATGAGATGTCAAAAATCTACTGCATTAAATAACATCTAAGATACTTACTCATCACTACAAATACAAAGGCTACCTAAAACAAACAAGGCTCCTGCAGATTTTTTTAAAGTCATTCCAGAAAAGTAAACTTGTATTCATACAGATACACATTATCTTTAGTTGAGATTTGGTCTGTAGAAAAACTGAAACATTATCTTTTATACCATTCACATAAACACAAAACATACTTCTTAAACTAAATAGTTTTCTGAGGACAAGCTCATTACTTTGTGTCCTTCTCTGGAATTTTTAGAACTATTTTAGAAGTTATAATTCATGACAGAGTTCACTTTTTTGGTCAGATTAGATTTTGATTTATGTATTTTTCAAGCTTTTAAAAATACTTCCAAAGGACGTTTAACATTTTCATTCTCAAGTTCAAACTTAGGAGAGAAAACCTACCCATTGGTCATGCAAAACATACAAAATTCAAACCTTCTCAAAAATTTTAAAAAGGAAGCCAAGACTTTGCATATGTGGGAAATGAAGCCTGAATCTTAATGGAAGGTATTCCAACCCTCCCATAACAGAACATTTCCAGTAAAAGTGGGGGGTTTTATCCCACAAAAGCCAACAAAACAGAAGACCACTCATGGAGGAACAGCTCCAGGCTGCAGGTATTACAAAGCACTCAAGAGAGGGACAGATTGGGCTGCATCTTGTTCCATGCCCAGCATCAAGCAGGCCTCACTAACCTCCCTCAGTTTTTATCACCTCTTAGAATACAACCATCATTGTACTTTATTCTGTGACTACTATGGCAGCTCTAATTTAGGGAAGATTAAAATAAACCAAACAGATGTATGTGCTTCTTCTGAGATGACCAAAACCATTTGTGCAAAAGAAGGCTGCTCTCGTGTTCCTCAGAAGCAGCTGGGTTATCTCAAATACGAATGCTGGACTAAAACCACCTATCAAAAAAAGAGTTTTTTGCTGCTTCCATATAGCTGAGGATAAAAGCAGTTAAACATCTTGGAGAGCTCTGTTGCTCCTCTTCAGCAGCAACATCTCAGCAGGGCTGGAAATGGGAGCCAAAATTACCCAAGCCCACACGCATTCAGATGTCCACATTCGCCACTCCTGGCTGGCACAAGAACACCATTGGGATGCTAGCCCCTCGGCCTGCTAACTCCAGAAGAGGCAGAGATCATGAGACTGAGAGATGATTATGCTCAGCACATCCAAAACCTGCAGGGAGGTACATAATACCTCCCCCGGGTCGCTGGACCAAGCTGTCACAGATCACCATAAAACAGTCCCCTTTCTGACCGCAGACATTTTGCAGTTCTTGCCCTTGTGCACATTTTGTGCTTTAGGAAGTCCTGTGACACAGACTGAGAGGACAGAGCATCACCTTTTCAGTAAATGGCACTTCCCAACCCCCTTCCTGAGGGGTTTTTAATTTTTTTGTTCCCCTTTTCACACTATAGCAGAGGAAAATGAAAGAACTGGACATCATATGCTTTGAATTGCATTCTGGTGGGATTCACCTAGAGATGACTGAAGGATAACAAGCTTAATCCACAAAATATAATACTAAATTCTTTAAGAAAATACACTTTAGCAGATTTGCTATCAAAGAAAACCAACCTCTCTGTTCTCAAAGTGAAGGATTAAAGTCTTTGCATGAACAAAACAAACACAAAAATTCTTGGATCAAAATTCACTGAGCAGCATGAGCCTGAAAAAATTTTCCTGCTGATTTACTACACGGCAGTTTGCTTGTCTAGCCTTTCCAAACAGCAGTCTAACATCAGTGTGAGGACAGCAAGAGGGAAAATTGCTGCCTAAGTGGCAGGTTTGTTATTGTTTGACAATTCTAAAGAGTTCACTAGAAACTTCTAAAAAGAGCATCTTTAATTCCCTGAAATTACTGATAATCGGCCAAGTGAATGGAGAACAATTATGAGGAAAATTGAATGCTTCCAAATGCCAATTTGCTGTATATCCTGAATGAATATTGCATAAGTATTTCTAGTCTCTTGCTGTAAAAGCAAAGGACTAAAATCCTAAGTCTACAGGCAGTCTTGCGTGGCTCTCTTCAGAGATTTCTATATAATTTTTGGATTTTATAATCATACGCAGCATTTATGTGGTGACTGACATATTTAACCTATTTTTCTCTCAAAAAACCCTACCACATCTGTCTGGTAAACTGTCTTCTGCATTAAATGTTCAACAATAAGCAGTCACACACAACAGCATGAAGCCCCTAATACAGCCAGAGATACAAGCTGTTTTTTCTTACTAATTAAGTCAGAGCACACTTGAAGCCATTCTTGCAAAATACAGTCTTAGGAATCTTTTGTAATACAGCTATGCCAGCAGTTGGTCATGAAGTACAATAAAGAGAATATATACTCTGGGAAGAAAAGGGCTCAAAACATCCATTTTTTTAGCTGAGCCAAAACAGATCAGTTTCTGTTAAAGGGCCAAGAAAGCATAAAAAACTAATCCAGGATTTTTGTCAGCCTCAGTTTCCTGGGTAGCAGCTGATTCGCTTGCCAGTTGCACAGGAGAACATGACCAGCCCAAGCCATGGTGACTCAATCAGATGCTGTCCCTCCTCCTTAGTCTGCACTTCCTTTGCACCAAAGCGGAGCTGAATCAAGAACACAAATGCAAAAAAAAAGCCTTTAAAACTAATTTTCTCCTTTTAATCCTTAAAAAAAAATCAAAACACACAACAAAGCAAGACAATACAAATGTAACCAAGTGAACACACTCCACCTACAAACAAAATGTAGGGAATGGCTGAATGGGAAACCTGGCTGCTGGAGGGTTTGCAGAAGCAAAAGGTTTTGGAGCAGTATATACAGATTTCTGTGGCAGACGGGATGGGAAGACTAGAGAATTGCTGGTAATAGTCAATGTAAAGAGAGTACAGCTGGAAAAAACTGCACCAAAAAAACCCCAAAAACTTAAGAAAACAAATACAGAAGAACCTTGCAATAAGAAAAGCATAGGTCCAAGTATGCAAAGAATCATTTGCTACACACATTGCAGCACTACTGTGAGACTCCAAACAAGACTCATAACTCAAATCCTGAAGACACCCTGTGATCATCCTGTCAAACACTTATATAAGCCCAGGTACACCATGCAATAATGTCTGCATTTAGTCTTTTAAGTTCTTTTGGAAATACAGAAAAATATTGACTTTAATTTCAAGACTTTAGGAGACAGAGAATCCATCAAAGCCCCAGGACTGTCATTTTTAAAGCTCCACAATTCAGTGAATGTCTTCTATGTCAGACAATCCAGTTTGTGTTTCAGGAAAGGTAATTCAAAATGTCATCACGCGCTTACACAAATCTAACATTACACACTACCATTTTTCGTTTTGTGATTAACACTTGAGAACTAACAAAAATGCAATCATGTGGGATTATCCTTCCCTTTTTTTTTTGTGTTTTTTTTTTTCCTTCTGTTTCTGGCATGGACCAGGTCTCAGGTTCTACAGAGAGTTTTGCAAAGAGAAAGGGTGAGTGGGAGGGCAGCAGCAACCTAACTCACTTTCTCTCTCATAGTCATACATCATTTACATGGGTCCTAGGGTAACTGTTTATATGGCAAAGTAACATCAAGGAAACAGTTATGTATTTTTATTTGTCCCCAGGGAGGTAAGCATTCCCTGCCACTAGCTCCTCTTCCTGTCCTCCCCCCTTTTTTGATCCATGCATCTTTGTTCTTTAATTCTTCATGCCTCCTCTTTTCCATTCTCCTTCTGTTTCTGATCATATGCTGATATAAAGTAGATGTCTCCTTTCTAAAATTTCCATGAGGCATCAAGTTAACCCAGATGCACCGGGTTCTCAGTCTGGAAGTCAGCAAATGGAAACAGAAGGAAGGAACATCAAGTCACCAGCTAACCTTCTCTCGGGTGAAAACCTCATCCCATCACACGTGCTGAGCATCTCACATTCTGCAGCTTGATAACTACAGACAGAAAGCACAGAGCAGACAAAGAGCCTTCATCAGCAGCTCTACCTTTGACATTTCTTCACTTTTCATTGTTAAAAATGACCCTTCAGGTATCTTACAAGCAAATGACAGAAACAACATTGAGGGAAAAAATCGAGGAAGGAAACACAGAGCGAACAGTTTACATTGCAGTGAAAGTAATAAAATAGTTATGACTAAAATGAAACAAATGTATTTGATTGAACTGGTCAAAAGGAAAATAAAACTGAATTAACCATATGTATCTATGAATGAAAATTACCATCCCTCTAGCTAAAACTACAACTTTAAGATTTTTTCTGAGGAAAGATAAATGAAACACGGTATTTGGTTTAAATGTTACATATACAAAGACTTAAAAAAAAGAGGAAATGCAAAAAAAAAACCCACAAATACAGTTTTCCTTACAAAAGCCTTTTGATATAGTATAAGATGAATTATTGGATTTAATTACTTACTAAACCTACTAAATGCTGTAAAAACATGTGGTCAATGAAATGCCTTCCTCCCACAGATGTCTGAAACTCTGATCCTTTCTGAGAAAATTCTAACTATGTACCAATCTTATCTGCTTTCATACAGAAAACACTGAAAACCTGCTGTCCTAGAACTCAAGACATCTGCCAGATATGGGAGGCATAGAGAAAAATACAACATTGATTCACAAGGACTCAGTGCCTGTTAAACACAATTGGATTTGCAGAAAAACCTTGAAAGCATATGTACTGAGAAGATATTTAAAACATCTGGCAAAACCTGTATAAGGGGAGGGTGGAATACAAGCCCATAACACAAGGACAGATTAAAATACTTCATTAAAAATATTTTTCACTCTTAGTAAAACATCCCGACTTTGAAAAAGAAAAACAGAAACAAATGGAGCAAAATCTCAGCCCTGGGAAACCTGGGCTATTAGTACATACAGCATAACATAAATTGCTCAGGATGAGTGAATCTGATGTACTGCATTCAGAGTTTGAGGAGTAATTTAATATTCAATTCTTCCCCATAAACAGAATTCCATGCAAAAAATTCACATGCACAAAATCATTCTGGTAAAACACAGAATGAAGACTCCTAGAAGCTGGCTTGTACATCAGCAGCCATCCAGGCAAACAGCACATAAACAGCTGAATTACAATCTCCCCTGAAGTGACAGCCATTGGGAGCTATATGGAGCTTCCACACAGAGTGAAAACACACACACAAGCTCGGCTCTCCTGGAGCTCTCTCCGCTGGGAACGGACCCAGCAGCCGTGAGCTGCCGCAGGGACTGCAGGGTCTGAGCCCAGCAAAGCACACACTGCCACTGCCCCAAGTGCTGCTTCCCTCCTGGGCTCTGGGGCACGCTCTGGGCACAGTGACCCACAGCAAACCCAGAGCCTGCATGCTCAGAGGGCAGCTGCTCACTCCCAGCACCACTGAGGACACGGCTCAAGCATGCACTGCTCTGGTACCTCCAATTTCTATGGGTTCTCTGGATTTGCTACCACCATGACACACTACTGCACAGCAGCTGCCAAGACACGAAGTTTGGGATAAACTCTTCAGCTAACAGCAGAAATACGCAGACCAAGCTGCAATAAACTAACATTTATGAGTATTCCCAGCTGCAGTTTCACTGAAGCTTTTTCACCCTGCACTTTTTTGGGAGACAGGTTTTTAAACAGTTCCATTTTCTCCTCCTTCCCTCCATTGCTGCTTACACATGGCTTCTCCTCCTCGAGCTCCTGGAGCAGCACCCTGGCAGTGACCTCTCCTCGAGCCTTCAGCTGCACGTCCTGCTCCCCCGGTCACTGCCGAAGCACAAACCAGAAATAATATCTCAGTACCAGCACTAACTGCAAACAGATTTTCCCCCTACCCTTTATGGGTGGAAGAACTGAAAATACTTATTACAGTGTAATGTTATGTTTTAAGCAACATAACAAAGAGCTATGGGAAAGCAGGATTACGGGAACACTTTGCCCACTTGTGTTTTATTACTTTAAAGGTGAACTTAAAACAGAGGTAGAGGTAAATCATCTGCATGTACAATGCTCACAGAAATATTGCCTACTATGTCAAACTAGAGTAGTAACTTTATTCACTCACTTAATGGATATTTCCCATGGATAAATGTCATGCAGCTCATTTGACAGAGCAGTTTCATGTTTTTTTTACTGCAGTAGGACCTTCATTTTTATTTATTTTTCCATGAGTCAAGAGCCCAACTAAAATTTTAAATAAAACATGAAGAGACTATACTATGTAAGACCCTTCAGATGGAAATCATTGTGAAAGTCAGGCAGTGTTTGACCTACAATCGCTCTGTCATCTAATGAAAGTCTTTAACATCAGAGCTCAAAACTGGCTGGAATAAAAGAAGCTAACGTCATTTTTATATTTGGTGGAGAAAGCTTTCATATGCAGAAAACCTCCAAAAAGCCCAAAAGCAGAGAGATCAAGTCAGGACTTACTGAAAATACTGAAAGACTTATTTGTCTATTATATATGGCTGGTTAACAAGGCACATGTGTCCATTATCCAACTTGTTAGAAACTGATAAATATAATTCTGTTCTTTTATAATCTACTAAAAAGAACTGTCAGAATTGCTTCAAATGTTATTTCATTTGAAACAGTTTCAGCAGTTGTTGCCCATCATTATTCTGTCTGCAAACTTGGAAACGCATTTACTTTAATAGCCTATATTTGAGGGATGCACAGCCACGCATTCCAGAGGCTGAGTGTGTAGACAGAGAACTTTGCCAAGTCCACAGGGAGCCAGGATACCCTGAACATCAGGAAAGGCAGGGTGGCTGTAACACCCTGCACAGTGTGTGAGGGAATGGGGTGTAGAGACACTCAACTGCATAGAGCAGTGAAAACAATTCACATGCTTCAGATCTCATTAACTCCACATCATGTTTATTCCTCCAGACTAGGGCTGGCTTTCAGTGCCACATGGCACCTCTGATGCTTCAACATGTGAGAACACATGGCAAGAAAAAGCACAGCCACCCTTTTGCAGAGGTTTACCCATTTGGGACCAGCGCCACAAAGTGACCAGATACCAGTGTCAGACCCAAGGCAGATGGCACTGTTGGTTTAACCATAAAATTCCACCAATGTGTCTCAAGCCCAATCTTACTCTGAAAAAAAATTGAACATGGGACTTTCTGTATTCATGACATACTGTCAAGAACCCAAATATACTTACCAAGCATAATTAGGGTTGTATAGGAACTTCCTGGGGCCATGCAAAATTGTTCAGTAAGTAAAACTGAGACGCTGTTTGCTTTGTAAAATGCCACTTAGCCTTTCTCTTCCAAATTTGCAAATGTCCTTTTTTAAGGTGATTTGCTTTAACAAAGGCAACATCCTACTTCATGATTAAGTTATTTTTTTAAAATCTTTCATGTAAGTCTTTGTTTCATGGTGTGAGTTAAATCACAGGCAGAATGGGATTCGCAGACACGTTATTTTGGAACTGGTCAACTCCATTTCTCTCCCAACAAGAGAGATTACCCAGTGCATCTAGTGTAGCCAAGGGTCCTTTCTACCTGAAATAAGCTGCAAAATAGGTCAGATGAATGCACCCTAAAGGTGCCCAAGAATAAGAAACTGGGTTGCCTTGAGCATTTAGCTCAGATGCAGAACCTGAAGTCTGTTGGTATTATCCTCACCCATCACAGCTTTGAATCAGCTATTGCCCAGCAATTGCCAAAAGAGTCCAATTTTACTTTCAGTTGCGAATATGAACAGTGCTGTACAGAGAACTGAAACAAATTCAGTGCCTCAGGATAAGGCTTTAATGGTTGATCGAAATTTGCTGTGAGAAGCCTCATTTCTGACTCAAATGCCCAATATTTGGAAGTTAATGCAAGCTTGTTCTTGCTGTCTTTGTACAACCCTTTACTGTATGCATTTGAGCAGCAGTAACATTTTAACTTAAGCGCTACTGTTTGCTTTTGTTTGTAAACCCACATGGCCCCCAACTCCCTGTCTACATATACAATCATTTCTACTTTCTGTCAATCCAAATCTATTGGTAGAATTAGTTGCCTAAATCCGTAACAGAGGCTAGAAACACAGACCTGGAACACGCAGCTTGAGTTCACATTCACTCCAACCCCAAACAACCCAGCCCAGGCAGTAAAAGCAAGGTGGCAACTGTGTCATGAAGGGGAGCTGAGCTGAGGGTCCCCGGCTGCAGAGTACTGGGGACACTGAGCTACACCGAGCCAGGCCAGGCTGTGGCAGCAGGAGAGCAGGCGCTGGGCTCGTGCCTCGTTCTCAGCTCAGAACAGCTCCATGGGCTGAAGCTGAGCTTGTCACCGCCACAGCATCCAGTGCCAGGGGTCAAAAAGAGGAAAGTTTTTCTAAATACATATACTTTATTTTCACCCTGAATGCTTCATCTGCCCCTAGCATAAACCCACAGCATTCTGAAGCTGGCACTCATCTTAATTGCATAATTTATTTAAAATTTACAGCAAGAGATGGGTAGGAGAAACAACTAATTTTATCTTTGTTTCAAGTATGAAATAAGGCAATAAGTTAATGAAAAGTTATTTCTCACCCACTCCTTTATTTCAATATCATGTTTCAGTCCTTTTCAGGGCATGAGAGTAAATAAAAAGCAACTCTATTCAACTAGTAGCCATCTGTCTCTCTCTTATCCTTCTCAAAGGAGCATGTAAAAAGACATAGAATTTAAAGCAACTTTCTCCCAGTAATCACCCAGAGAGATGGACTATCTCCAAAACACATCCCCACAAAAAAAAAAAAAAAAAAAAAAAAAAAAAAAAAAAAAAAAAAAAAAAAAAAAAAAAAAAAAAGTGTGTAAATGTGCTGCAAATGTAATGAGGAAGAGACCAAGAAGATTCCTTGTGAATTATGAACAAAAGCAAGCAACAATTCTCACACTGAAGTAAAAGTTTAGCCTAATAAAGGATATACTTAAAGGGTAATATCTTACAACATTGAGCTTGTGATAAAAAATATCCACGTTTGTCTGGCGGGGGGAGACATGCACAAGCTGATGCATTGAACACAGGGCAGCAGCACAGATGGTGCAGCACAGAACCCCCAGTACACACCCCTCTTCATTAGCCCTAAAACACCAATCCCACAAGATCAGCCTGCTTAAGACCAAGTGAGTAATTAAGTACATTTGATAAACTTTGCATCCTCTCCTGATGAAAGATTTTTTGTGAGTAATTAATGTCAGCTGCCCACCCCTCACACCCCTTCAAGGATCATTTGTGTTGCCTCAAAGCAAAGCAAAACAGGACTGGCGTACCAGTTACTGTTGCAGAATAGTGGCTCTAGATGTTAAGGATGCCATGAAGCATACTGTTTTATCACATTTCAGAACAAGTATCTATAAATACTGTGTAAGGTTTTAGAAACTGTTGGGTAAAAAAATGCAATATGTACATATGCCTTCATAGAGTAAAAAAATTTCACAGGGTGGTTATCTGTATTGTGAGAAAGCATTCCCTACTCATTTCAGATTCTTGTTCCTTTGCCTTCACTATGCTCCTCATTTGCTTATAATGAAATTACAAGAAACAGAGGAGCAATCTAGAAAGTATCTATTTTAAGAGTTATTACACTTACTGATATAATACTTATTGATATGTGTGATTATAAACTCTTTAAATAAACATATAGCTTTATCTCAATAGTATTAACCCCCCCCGATACCACAATACGTCCGACTTGAGCACCTACACTGCAACATTTGATTGGGTAAAATGGTATCATATTTTTGTATGCACAAAAATAGAGTTCCATTAAGGAAAAACGTTGCCTTTCATTTAAACAAAGGGAAAATAAAGCCCAACAACCACCACAGGAGTGTTGAAATATTCTGAGAATATAGCTCTGATTTCCATAATGGCTTGTTATTCAAGTGACCATTAAATCTATTTAAGATGTCAAATTTAGACTAATATCCAAACTTAGCTTCTTAAACTATTCAAATTCAATACTTACATCTTCATAACCCTTCCTTATTATCTCTCTTTTACCGTATTCTCTAGCTATCTGATATCTCTAACCAGGTATCAGATACAATACTGTATTGTTATTACTTCTTGTTATTACTACTTGTAGATAGAAGTCTTCACCATATGGAATAATATCTTTAAATGCACCACAGTTACTCAGGTTTCCCCTAGAGAATGAGTAAGTTCTAAAATTTTTTACTTTATTGTTTTCAGGGATTTTTTTAATCCCACTAGAAGTAACAGTATTTTGCTTGCTGCTATACCAAGAAGATTGAAGATATTAAAGGTTAATTTAGAAACTTCAGCAGTTTAAAATCCATTTGTTTTTACAAACGTGTCACAGTCTCATCAAAAACACATGGTTTTTAAACTGCTCAACAATCCCAAATTAACAGCAGAGCACTATGCTTGGAGAAAACACCAACTGGAGATCACTCAAGTCAGAACTGTGCTGTACAAAGATCAAATTTAGCCTCATGGAAGAAAGCAGCACCTGGTACTGATTTTTTGATTCAATAACTCTGGCTTTTAAACAATCATATCCCTCACAGAGCTTTAGGGATAAAATGTGATAAGAATTCCTGAATGACAAGAGCACCAGAAGGTATAGACACAGACTCTGCTAGATCTTCTCAAACTCCAGTTCATGAGAAACCTTCCTTATTCAGATGCTAACAGCTGAGATGCAAGCACCAGTTCAAGGTTCTTGTATTATCCAATACAGTAAAAGAAACCTAAGAGAACCTGACAAGGGAGTAACAGTGGGAATGATGGTTTGGAAATCCTTTGTATTTCATTCTTGGAACTTCACTGAAATGATGGGCAAGGAAGGCTACCAAGGAGATGCACCATGGAAAGCTGAGCTGATCCAAAACGCTACAGAGAGAGTAGAAAACCTCCCCCTCACTTAAGCAAACACTGTAAAGTCCTAATCTTTCACTATACAAGTGGAAGACTTTTTGTAATCAGCTATTTAATCCTAGAGATAATTTGATCTGATAAAGCTCCTAACATCTGGGTTTTGATGAACTCATCTTTTTCTTCCTCCATTTGTAATCTCTCGTTTCTTTAGTTCTTCAACATTTGAAAATATCTTTATTTCCATACATAAAGATGACTCATAGTTGTATTAAGAGTCAAGCAGACATAAACAAGACTGAAAAAGTTTCTAGTGGTCATATGTGGGAAAGAGTGCTGAAACAATCATCATTTTTGAGACCAGAACAAATATCAACTCACCTCTGTAGTTCTTTGCCAACACACTAACATGGAGTGCTCCAAATCATGAAACCAAAGCCCTTACCTTATAAATACTTACATATTAATTCTCAGAATATACATTTGGGACCCTAGATAAATATTTGTATCAAATCAGTGAAGTGACATATTTAAAGCAATTTTAAAGTACTTGAAATTCAGACATTTACGCACTCCCATCTTTAGCACTGGATTTTTTTGAACACTTGGATCTGAGATGCAAACACATACACATTGTTACAGTGAATGCAGGAAATGGCTCAGCTGGGGTCACCAAACAACCCAATGGCTTAGCCAGAACAGGACAGATTGCCCCCAGCAGCCCTCCCGCCTCAGACCACAGTGCAGGACAGGGCTCAGCAGCATGCAAATCCTGCCTCTGAACCATTCCCACAAATACTGCCTTGCTCCATGAGGTGTAAACAAGTTTTTTAGCCCTATGGGTTACAAAAAATGGTCTTGCTCAGGAAATGCCAAATCTCCTTCTCTTATCAGACAGGAAGAGTGAGAAAAATATCAACATATTTGAAGACTTGGATCCTACCAGTTTTTATCTTTCCTTAACTAAATAAACCAGTCCTACCAATTCATCATAGTCTCCAAAGCAACTTATTCTTTTTGCTCTCTTTTGTCTCTCTCCAACTTGTTTAGAATTTTTCCATGGGTGGCACCACAACTGATCACTCCAGCTTAAGCCTTCCTGCTCACAGCAGTGAGCCCACAACAGCATTTGCTTTTGTTCTTTTGATGGAAGAATGCAATAATGCACCGTATTGCCAGGATCCTTCTAACAGTATTGTGGACTTTGCTGTTCATTAGTACTTATTTACAAAATACCTTTTCCTTCCTAGATGCAGTGGCTGTGCCCATCTCACTGATTTCAAAACAATTTATAAATGTATCAAAAGTCAATGCAGAACTGAAACACTGTGCCTGAAATTCCATCTTAGTTTTTTTATGCAATACTTTATATTGCAGTTCAGATTTAATAAAATACTAAACAGTCCTTAACATAAAAGAGCCCTCTGGGACTACACTTGATATGTCCTACTAATCTGCCAGTGAACAACTGAAAACTACTCAGAAAGCAGAAAAAGAGACACAAATTCAAAGGCAAGCAAGGTCAGGAACTTTATGATAGCAATGAATTCCCAGTCAAAGTCTGCATGCATGCTCTTACCAGTGAGGAATAAACTTGTGCTGATTGCACCTCACAAGGGTAAGAGCACACTGGCACACAGGGAACCTTAAAGCAACAGCCAAACTTCTGGGTAAACAATCATGTGAAGCTGCAGCAATTTTATTGCTTCTCTGCACTTCTAGTACATCTTCACAGCCAGCTGTGCACTCACTTCACAATATTCTCACCTAGACTTTTTTTTCATGGTCTGGTTCTTTGGCCAAAATATGAAATTGATGCTGAGAGTCCTGCTAAAATATATGATACAGATCACCTGAGCATATAATTCACTGGAGTACACCAATTCCAGCCAGCTCTTAGTAATTTCTTAGGCTCCCTGGCCAGTGTTCTGGGAGATACTGACCCTCAACCAGCCTTTAGGAGAACCTTGCAATTACTCCATATCTCATTTTTAAGGAACTGAAGCACCTGGAACTCATTCTGAAAACAAAAGCAGCAGTTTTCTAAAATGCATAGGCAGCTGATTTGTGTCACACTGGCACAGAGCAGTGCAATACAAACCAGGGTGGGAAGCTGTACATGCATAATATGCTTGTACACCTGTCTGCTAAATATGTCACTGTGGACATCATTCACTTTTGAAAGCCATAGCTTCAAGAAGCAAATAGTTTACTTCTATTAATTATATTTGTAATCACAGGATTACAAAGGTTGGGTGAGATCTCTGGGGGTTATTTGATTTAATCAGTCCACACAAAAAGGACCAAGTGGACCAGGCTGTTCAGGGCTGTGTTCAGGCAAGTCCTGCCCATCTGCAAGCACATGGAGATGCCACAATTTCTCTGAGCTTGTTTGGCTCTCCAGGTGACAATGGTTTTCCTTATTTCCAAATGGTGTTTTCCTTGCTGAAACTTGTGCTTGTCTCCAGCAATAACGTGACTATGTGAGAAGAATCTGGCTTCATTTTCTTAATACCTTTCCACTAAACAGCTGAAGAAAAAAAAGGATCTTCTTATTCCCCTTAAGGGAAAAAAACATCAGCTCTCCAAACCTCTCTACCTCTATTATAATGTTTTCCAACTAATGTTATGTATTAAAAATGTTTTTTCAGTGTAACTGCTGAAATATTCAGAGAGACTTGTTACACATAATCACACCAAGACAAATAACCAAGGGTGGTCTTAGTTCTTGAACAAGCTAAATAATTTAAAAGGAAAACAAGACAAAGAGATGACCCTTTTCACAATATCTCATGAAGCTGAAAAGGGATTTTATTTACAATATTTAAATGCAGTACTGTGAAACAAACAACTTGGTTCAGGCAGCGCACCCGCTGCTGAACTGTCACTGCCTGACATCCTGTCTTATCTGCCAAATTGCTCATTAGGTTTGGCAATTTTCACCTGCGCCTCCAGTTTATATTTCAGCAGGGAATAAACATCAGTCTGCTTTAACAATCTTCTGCACTGAGCTTCCAACCTCTTCCCAGAAAACATGCAGGCACAACACAAAAAAAAGCCTTGTGTACTGTACGCTTAGAAAAAAGATGCAGCTGAAGTGATGAAATACAACAAGAAGAAGTTTAACTTGGGAAACAGAAAAGCAGTAAAAAAGAAAGAGATAAGAAACATAAATAAATCAACTGTTTGTATCGATGAATTGTGTTTTCGCAGTGCAAAACAACACGTGATATGGGTCAGCCTCATTTTTGTTTCCACGTTTATATGGGAAGATTGAATTTGACACACACACACCCCCTCCCCAACATGCAAAGTACAGGCTGTGTTTGTGTATGGGAAAAGAGGGACTCCAGATGAATATTGCTTTTCCAGCTGGACCTGATCTAGCTAACCTTTCCCTTGCTGGGAGAGAAGCGATGGTGTGATCTATAAACAAACAAAAGGGGTGGCATAGCAACCAGAACAAAGAGAGGAGGATCTCAGCAGGCTTTGAGCCCCAGCCTAATGCAGGGAGCTGCTGCTGGGAGCAGAGGGTGCAGGTGAGCGGCAGTGCGGGGGCACAGCACCGCGGCCGGGCGGGAACCGCCGAGCACAGCCCGCCTCGCCAGCAGCAGCACCAGAGACAGAAAACAAAACGTCTCCAATGCTATAAACCAATTTCAGACGGAATACTGTTTTTCATTTGTTAGAAGTAAAATATTCACCGCCAACCCTGCAATTAGCTGGAAAATTACAATAATTACAGCAATTTTGTATCCCATCTCCAATCCAATTAATAGATATATGACCTTGTCAACATGTAATAATCAGGATCTGCATCTACCACAAAACTGGATGGGTTTTATTTGCTGAATAGAACTTACATAGTAAGAAGATAATTATTTGAAATACTGAGAATACCATTTGTATGCTATGCTTCACTTCACAAGTTATAAAGGAAATACAATAAGGATAGTATTTCCATTCTCAATGTATATTTAAATGAAATTCCTGAAATAGGTATGTTTAATATGGGATAATATTACTGCACTGGGATTCCAAGCTTGTGGTTTGGAACATTTAAAACCAAAATATATCTGTCAACATTTTAAAAAGGGAATT
Source organism: Cettia cetti (assembly GCA_013401135.1). Classification (NCBI taxonomy): domain Eukaryota; kingdom Metazoa; phylum Chordata; class Aves; order Passeriformes; family Sylviidae; genus Cettia; species Cettia cetti. The sequence continues at coordinate 36,732 of VZUI01041677.1, forward strand.
AGATAGATAGGAGAACATTTCTGATTTGTGTTAACATATTTATTACAAATTGTTTAACACACTTTATTTGGGCATGCTTCTACAAAAAGGGTCAAAATGGTATAATTCTTACCAACAGTTTTAGAAGTCTTCTGTATTTCAAAAGACCTTTGTATTGAAGGGTCTCAAACCCCCTTTTAGTCATAGCAATCAGTGAACTAGCCAAGTGTTCCATGTATTTTCCAGAATGACACCAAAGATAAGTGAGCTGTCCAATATATCACTGAGTTTTATCTGTACTATATGATTTTTATGCACTAAAGTTCATACATTATATAATACACTGGATAATCACACTAAGGAGAAAATATGTATGCATTTGCCTGCTCTAACCCCTGCTAAGTCGAGAACCAAGGAGGACAGTTTTTTGGCTTATGCATGGAAATGAGATGTGCATTTAGCAGTGACATACTCTAGTGACAGCAAAATGGAAGGGTCCTGAAATTCCAGGATACTTCTTTATTCTGCCATTAATCCTTCACTAATTTAATTCTGTGTTGCAATGAAGCATAGTTGTAACTTAAAAATACACACACTCAGCTCTATGTAAGCTAATTGTTATATGATATTCCCATAATTTTTCAGAAAACATTCTGGTACTAAACCCCTCAAACTTAACAGAGTGGTAACTTTTCCATTTGCATTTTACCTGACTGCTTAAACACAGATTTTATCCATTTCAAAAACACCTACACAAAATCAATCTCTCAGAAATTATACATTGTTTTAATCAACCTATCTGTAAAATATCAAAGGACTGATAATACTAACTTCTGCTAAGAATTTTCTGGAGTCCCTATTTCAAAAGTTCAGTGAGCAAAATGATAGACACTGCACATAAGAGGACACAACGTCTTATCCACATTCTCTTGTTTGCATGGTACTTTTAACAACAATGAAAATTACACAGTAAATTTCATTCCATAATTTTTCTTAATAAGCTCAAATATTCAAAGAGCCCACCTGAGCACGAAACACGGAAAAGTAATTCCTGCTATGCAGTTTTCCAACAAACATTCACCACATTGAAATAAACAAAATAAAGGGATATTTCTGGTTGTAGTTTCTGCTTTTTAAAGTATGTATTTGCAACACAGTAAATGCACATTTTAGCAGGTGCTTTTATGGAAAGGTGACAGCATAACCTAGCAACATTGACAGGTTAAGTAGAAAGTGCTCCTATCTTTAGCTTCTTTTTACCATTTTGTTCATTAAATGGAACAAAACCGGCAAATCGAAAATTACACTGTGCAGCGACTACATTTGGAGATACTACTGTGATTTTCAGTGTGAGGACAATTTTAAACTGGCAGCATTGAATGAGCTTATGGCTCCTAAAAGCAATTTATAAATAATTTATTAAACCAGAACAGGTTTGTTTACTTGCATGCAAGAAGCATTTACGCAGTTTCTCAGTTCTGATCAGCTTTCAATAAGGATGGATAATGAATCATTTTTCCCCGGCAGCATTGATGGGTAACAGCACTTGTCATCTTTGTAAATTTAGACAAAACACATTGAGATACCAAGAACATTTACTCACTTGAACGAAGGACTGACGGGGTGACCTCAATTTCACTTGTTGCTTGGTAAGGCTGAAAGGCCGATGCTGCATTGGAGCCAAGCTCACTGCCAAAGATCTCTGGGCTTTGTGTGCCGGTCGAGCTGGCACTGGTGCCATCACCCCCATGGTGTGGATCTTGCTCATCAAACACAGCCACGAGCTGTAAATGACAATTTAATCTACTGTTAAAAAAAAGCCTCAACACCATTAAAGTGCCATTGCAGATCACCATTTCTTCCCACCAAAGAGCATGAAGTGTCTATCAGCTGAGATCCAATCAATGCCTAGATCACAACATCACCAGCCCATGGAAAGGCAGCCATTAATTGGATAGTACAAAGGGTCAACAGCTCTGATGGGACATGAAACTAATCACTGTGAGCCACAGAAAGAATGGCACCAAGTGAGGAAAGCAAGGGTTGCACCTTCCCCAGCAAACCACTTCATCTTACCTAGAAATGCAGAAAACTGAGTGTGGATGGATGCCTGTGCACTGGAATTCAGTATCTCTGTTTAGATACCTCTACACGCATCACCACCACAGAATCAAATCACAAGCAAAACCACAGTTTTACTGGATAAAAACATTCAAGAAGTTATGTTGAAACACACTGAAAGCTACAGACGAAATGCAAAGGCAAGGAAGTGTTATAATCACAACCAGTCATCATCTATTGATCTGCCACCTATTGATCTATTATCTATTATTATGACTTGTGGGCTTCTCTTGCAAAAAATCTTTAGTCAGGTTTATAGAGATACTCTGTTTGCCATCAACTTCCCCAAGACAAGTCTGAAATTTCAAGTCCCGTTTAGAACTTTGCCAAGTCACTAATTTAATAAATATTTACTAAATCCGTGTTCACCACTGCAAGAAAAATAGGAAAACATCATGGTGATTTTTTATGAACCTGAGATATTTTTCTCCTCTGTAAATGATTTTATGCACTTATTTGAAACAAATAATTTATCCCAATTTATCTTTGGTAACATACTGAAAGAGATAACACCAGGTCTTATACATATTTCATTTTAGAACTTAATTTTCAAGATGGAGAATGAAGTTTTATGGATAGCAGCATCCTGCAGCCCACAAATTAATCTATAATATAATATTTGAAAGACATTTCCAAGAAAGCATTACATTCTTCTGTCCAATTTGGTATGGTAAATGGAGCAAATCAACTTAAACCTAAGCTGGTCTCTGCAAATTGTTTATTCTGTTAGCACAACAACTAAAACTTTATGTAACCGAAAGGCACCAGAGGTCATTTTTTCTTTTTATTTTTAAAGCAATTTCAACATCATCTTAGCCAAAAGATTTTAATAATAGTCCCTCTACTCAAATTTAACTTGCATAAGCATCAATAAAAAAATTTAATACTGCAACTCTAAGTCCAAGTGAAAAGCATTTGGGAATTCAGCTTTTGAAAGTACTCCCAGGTATTTACACTTTTTCACCAGTCATTTTGAAATTAAAGAGAGTAGAAAACTTCTGCCAATAATTCCATATCTAATGCAAAATTAGGCTCAGGCATGCAAAAAACAGAAAGAAGAAACTGACAATGGATAAAGGATCCATGCTCTCTCTGGTGCTAGGTCAAAGTTAGGTTGCAGCAGGAAAGTCAGACTGCAGCTGCAGACAGCTGGAACATGTTTTTACCATAAAAGTCATTATTTTATACTTGAGAAATCTACACACAAAAGAGATGTGACAACACCAAAATGTCAGTAGCTCAAGAGTATTGGAAATTTAATTTTCCAACACAATGTGAAATATCAATGCTTACAAAAATATGCTTCTAAAACTTTACTCATAACTCTCTCACTGTTTTACAGCAAGCTAATTACCAATCTCCAGCAACGGAAAAGAAATTAATCCACAAGTGAAGATCTGTAAGGTATTCCAACAAAAGACAAACAAAGCATTTAAGAATCCTAGCATGAAACATCAAATCTTTTTGTCCTTTGCATGTCATGTATCAAAATAAATCCCCCAATTACATTCTGTTGCTTTGAGGCTGAATGAAAACTATTATTCGATGCATGCAGCTGCAAGTATTTTACAGATATTATATATATGCAAAAAGGTATGTGCATCTAAATCTCTATATATGTTATCTCCTACTCCAAGTTGCCTCCAGCTTTTTGCCTATTCCAGACAGTCTACATCTATAACTTCAGAACATCTAAAAATGAATTTTTCTTATTCCAGGCTTAGCTTTTGATCTTATCTTTTTTTGCAGGTATTCACAATTTTGACAGCATCAAACCTTCAAAAGGCTTCAGTTCCATTAAAAGGCACACCAAGTTGTAACATTTTTTTCAGTGTGAAGAAACACAAGCCATATTAGTCCTCTCCAAATCTAATTAGCATTAGGAACACAGGTTAGGAAGTTCATTGTAAAACAGCACTACAATGGTACAGTAGCCATCTGGACTACAGTAGCTCAGTCCTCATAATGAGCTAGAAAGTCTTTGGGACTGGAAGACCTAATGCAAATAAACACTCTTGAATCTTAATTTCCAGATCCTGGTACACCATTCTGCCAGATTATGAGCTCATGGGAAACAAGGACAGCAAAAACATCTTGCACTGTATTATGATATCAAGCATTTATTTCTGATTTCTTCAACACTCTTTATTTTAATCAAAGAGGCTTATTCGAGGAGAGGAATTGTACTCCTGGAGGACCAGAGATCACACCTTGACTACCACTCTTGCAAGAACAAGAAACAAAACAAAAAACTGTAAGAGACACCTTAGGCAATGTGGAAAGAACCACAGGAGCAGGTCACTGGAGCTATGAAGAATCCTTTGCTGCAAGAATCCAGAGCGATAAACACTGCTCTCTGCCAGGGAAAAGGCCTCTTGATGAGTCATGTTTAAAGTCCACAGAGATGTTTTTAATTTTGCAAAGAATGGAGCACACATTACTAGCGCAGCTTTTATCAGCCTTACAGTCAATGGTAAGCCTATGGTATTTTGCTGGGCTTTAGATGTCAGATTTACAATGAGAGTAGAAAACGAAGATGACTATCTTCTCTGGAAACATGATCTTTACTGTCAGGAGACTGCTTCCATGTTGATCTTTTCTTCTTTAATAAGAAATAAATGACTGAAGTTACCCTAACGTTTTGAAAATCACTACTATTTCCAATACCTGAAATGAGCAGAGCCTCCTGTTCTCTGCCCTTCAGTTTTAGATCTCATTACCTGCACTGACCTCAGAAACTTATCATAATAGCCACTCTTATGCAGAAATGAAAAGCAGAAGGACTGAACAAACCATAGTAATGCATTAGTAAAGAAAATAGCTTAGCTGTTTAATATTAGACCACTACCAGCTCTTTAAAAAGAGCTTCCATCAAAATTCAGTGAGTACTGGTAAAATTAAATTTGGTTTAATTTTATTTTTGTGAAAGGCAAACCCACACCAAAGACCAAATATTATATCAACAACAGCTAATAAAGAATTATAATATATTATATCCACCCCATGTTTCATGGGACCTCAACTTGAATGCATCAAAGACATGAGAATACGGTTTAAAAAGTTACCGTAGTTTTAATCACCTGAGGCAACAGGACTATCTGCATTTTTCAGTCACTCAACTAAAAATCTGCAAATAGGAAATAAAATCAAATAAAAGAAAACCACCTTGTCATCCCAAAACAAATTTAATAAATAATGGGCTTAATTTAGATTGGCGTGTTTACATTTCTTATTATAATATGGCAAAAGCAACAGAAAGATGAGAAGTTTTATTATCATCATTCATCATAGGAAGGTAGCACAGGAAGGGTCATCAGTTTGAACAGTGTAAGATTTTGGTCCCTAGTGTATGTGTATACAACTTTTTCAGGACAAAATAAGTTGCAAATATTCATTAATACACTCAGATGTAAAGACAGCAGCTTTGTTTAGATCAGAATTTATGGAAGCTTCATCCCATTTCAGCAATGGAACTTGAGTAAGTCTTCAGATGGTCAACTGCATAAACTAAAATACTTTTTAAACTCCACAGCAAGAAATACAAGCAATTTTGTGTCAATTATCAACAAAAGATACAATTATTTCAAAAAGCAACAGCATTCTGTGTTTGACCAACAGTTTTTCTCTTTTTAGAAATACAAAACTGCAGTAAAACTCAACAATTATCCCAGCTGTAAAATGCATACTTGTGATCATTAGTATATTTCAAGACGTGTAAGGGATTTTTTTATTGCCATTCTTATCCTCTGAAGACAAAAAATTATAGGAATACAGTTTAAAAACCAGCGACTTGATGCTCTTCTTTTTTGACTGATCAAGATTCTTTCCATAGCAGACAGACAATGAAGGGAGAGTAATATAATATTGTTTTTGCTAGATATGTTAGCTTCATCAAGAAAATGTCTTATAAAGAAATTATTTCACAGCCTGAGATAGCAAAACAAAGTTTTACTGAGGCACCTTTGGATCTGGGGTAGGAGGAAGGCATTCCAGCCAATGACTGCATTCAGCCCTCTATAACACCAAGTTGTACTGAAATAATTACAATCCAACATCTTGTTCTTTCTAAAAGAGAGGAAGAGCTTCTCTGTTGCCCTGTCTGGGACTCAACACATGATGATAACCAGGTTATATTTACTTAAATAAATAAAGGGCAAGAAGATTGATTTATTTTAATATTGACATAGCAGCAGCAGGCTGCATTCCAACCTTAATTATTACAATTTCCGTCTATTCTAAAGCAATTAAAAATTAGTAAACACATATGCAGTCTTAATTAATAGACTAGATTAAGTACTTGAATGCTAATTAACTGGATTAAAAAACTATTTCCACCAGCAATGGCTGTTTACATTTTCATTAAGTACTGGTATCATATAAACCAATTCATCACTATCAAATGGTCCAGTCAAGTCATCTCCCTTCAGCACCAAACCACAAAACCAGAAATACTCCACTCCAAAGAAATTTGTAAAGCTAGAAAATTCTGCTGCATTTTTCCACCACTATGATAAGATTGTCAAAAAGATCACTTGAATTTTGCATACTCCTAAGTACTTGTCCAAAATTTGCTAATTCTTTGGTGATATTTACTGATTAATCTGATACTGGCTCATGTGTAGGCACTAGCAATGATTTCAGATTTATTTTAATATTAGTGAGGATTACAGCTTCATTCTCCTGTTAGAAGGACAGCAACTGATCCTCTGGTTTTCATACCCTCTGGGTTTCACAGAAGCTTTCTACACTTCTTATCCACTCTTTTTAACACTGAGTGAAACTGAAATCACTCACCTTTTTAGATTATTAGGAGCCATTTCAAATATCTGGTTTCTTCTCACCAGAAAGACACTTAGAAGATAATTTCATACAAGAACATTCCTAATTTATTCTGGCTGTTCAGTGGCCAATTGCTCTGTAGCTTTATCTGCTGAGCAACCCAAAGTGTCTGGATTCCCCTGGCTGAACCCTGCACTTGCCCTCCAGATGTGGTCTTCCCTTTCACAGCTGCTATGGTCTTCAGGCATTTTTGCTGCACAGCTTCTCCTGCAGGATGGCCATCCATGGACAAAACTGCCTTCCACACAAGATGTCAATTTCTGGCTCCAGGAGAACAGACAGCATAGACCTTCTGAGACAGCTCCAAGTGATGGAGCAGCTCAACCACACACCTCAGGCACCAATGCTGTCAAAGATTCTGGTTCTCAGTTAATGCTTAATAACTGAACCTTTTCACAGGGGACTTATGCTCCTTGAAAACAGATTTCGCTGGTTCAAATGAGACTCTAAAATCTAAACCAGCCTTGTGAAAATATCTTCCCCTAAAGTAGCTACTTCAAGCATTTTCTTTAATGTCCAATGCCAGAGGATTAAGCCCAGCTCTGTCCTGCAGTCTCACTGTGTAGGTCCCTGTCTGCACTCACTGTGACAGCCATGGGCTGCTGATAAGGGAGATTGTAACTCCATGTAACAGCATGGCCATAGCTTCCAGACATGTGCAGCAAATCCCTGGGAAAAGGACATGGAGATGGCTGGCAAAAAATTTAAACATGAACATCACTGGCATCCTTTCTTCTGCAAAAAGCATTTCCAGTCTAAAGCAAGACTGTACAGCAAACTAACAAGGCACCAACAGAACTGACTACACACATCCTCTGCAACCAGCACAAGTGAGGGAGACTGCAACAATATAAGCACAGCTCTCTAGCAACTCTTGAGGGTTGGCAAAAGCCACTTATACCCAAAGCAGTCTATGTGTTACTCAGTCCATGTTACAATGTAGAACTAAAGGAGTACTTGTTTAATAAGGCCCAGCAGTAAATCAAATTTCAGCTAATGGCACCTCAGACTCTATAACATCCCAAAACACAAGTTGCTTGTGAATGAACAGATGAGTGTAAGAGAAAAAAAAATCATAAATTCAGGAAAATCTCTAGCAAGGGAGTAGCCAATTATTATTTAGAAATGAAAGAAACTAAATACAAAATCAATTCACTGGTTTTCTGATGACTGAACTGACTTTAATAGCCCCATGGCAGACCCAAATTCTTATTACTCCTTGAGCTTCACTTTTCTACATGGCTCATTAAAAACCCATTTAAATATAACTACTGTTTCAATGAGCTGGTAAGAGAAAGTACAGAATAGGTATTTTCACAATAATACACTACTGCCCACAGATATTACCAAAAAAAAAAAAAAAATCAATTAGCAAAATAGCAGCATCTAAGAGTCATTCTGTGCTGGATGTGATGTGCAACCTGAGCAGCCGCTCTACAGACCCAGATATTACCCAGCATTTTAAAAGGAGAAAAAGGGCAAGCACCATTTCAATTTAGGATAAGCTGTAGCATAAACAACAAACCTCTATAATTTCAAGAAAATCATTACCTGTCCTAATTAATCACTTCAGCCATGAAACCAGAACTTTTCATAAAACTTCTCAAAGTAAAGTAGCTGGAAGGGAGCAAAACAAAGAATTTTTCACAATAACTTTACTGCATGATAGCTTTTGGAAAAATAAGGACATTTAAAGGATCACATTCTACCACCATATTAATACTTTGTATTTGATTTTCAGTGGATTATACAGAAGTGTAAGCTCGTACAGATTCACAGAATAACCTGGACTGGAAGAGACCTCTCGAGACCTACTAGTCCAAGTCCTTGTTCAAACCAGGGTCAGTGAGGGGAGGCTGCTCAGAGCCACAACCAGTTGAATTTTTTAATCACCTGAAGCATGGACAGTCCACAACCTCTCTTGGCTCTCTCCCAGCATTTGGCCCTCTTGGTCCTTTTCCCTATGTGGAGTTGAAACTCCCCTTGTTACAAAGCACCTGTTGTCCCTTACACTACTCCTGTGCACCTCAGAGAAAAGCCCAGTTCCTTGTCCACCATCCCAGATAGAGAGCAATTACACAAAGACTGCTGTGCCTTAGGGAGCCACAGGGTCACAGAGCACACATGAAGGCCCCCCCTTGCCCTGTGACAGCTTCCAGGCTGCTAGTTCACCCTGACGGCCTCTGGCTGTAATGTCTCACTGTAATGTCTTCCTTGGGTTGAGAAGGCCAAAATATTTCAGATGCAGAGAGAAATAATCACAGAATTATTTGGGTTAAAAGGGACCTTAAAGATCATCCAGTTCCAAGCCCCCTGCCATGGGCAGGAGTGCCCTTCACTAGAGCTCCATCCAACCTGGCCTTGAACACTCCCAGGGATGGGGCATTCACAACTTCTCCAGGCAACCTGCTCCTGTGCCTGACCACCCTCAAAGCAAAGAATTTTTTCCTAATATGTAATCTAAACGTACTTTCAGTTTGAATCCATTCCCCCTTGCCCAGTAACTGCATGTCCTTGTAAAAAAATCCTTCTCCCACTTTCTTGCGGATTCCCTTCAGGTACTGGAAGGCTGCAATTAGGTCACCATGAAGCCTTCTCTTCTCCAGGCTGAACAATCCCAATTCTCTCAGCCTTTGCTCGTAGGAGAAGTGCGCCATCGTCCCTCTAACCATCTTTTTGGTGTCACTCCAGCAGGTCCATGTCCTTCCTGCGCTGGGACCCCAGAGTTGGATGCAGCACTGCAGACAGCTCTCACCAGAACAGAGCAGAGGGGCAGAATCCCCTCCCTCACCGTACTGCCCACAGGGCTTTGGTTGCAGCCCAGCATGTGGCTGGCTTTCTGGCCTGCGAGTGCACACTGCCAGCTCAGGTCCAGCCTAATCACTTCCCTGAGCCTGCTGGCTACAGACTTGCTCATACAGCCCAAGGTGGAGTTGGTCATCTTTACCACAAGGACACTGCTGACCCACATTCACAGGGTTCTCCACCAGGTCTGTCCCTACAGGAAGCAGCCTCCCAGCCCATACTGCTGAGAGGGGTTATTCCAGCCCACATGCAGCACTCTGCATTTACCTATGCAGAATATAATCCACCCCCTCAAAACCCCATGAGATAAAACAGCCAGTGCTGGAAAACACATCATAGGTCTCAGTAAAGGTTGTTCCCAAATCTGCTGACTAAGTAAGCACCCCTTGCTTTCAAAGCTCAACATAACACACCAAGTTAAATCATATTTGCAAGATCAAAACTCATCTATTGATTTCAAAGATACTTTAATTTTACCAGTAGTTTTAAAATCTTCTGCTTTCATGATTCTTTAAATCTAAGAAATGATTCTGAAGTAAATATACAAGCTTTTTATTAAAACATCGCTTTAGATTATTCATTTCCCATGGCACTTTGATCTGAGAAATTCTAGAATCAATATTAAATTGCAATCTAATCCTCTCCCAGTAGGAATTAAATGCAGTTTTAGGTACTACCCTCTAAGTTCCCATGCTATTAAAAATAGTTTAAATATATTTAAAATGTTAAAATATTTAAAATAATAATTTCATATTACATATATTTAAATGTTTTATTTCTCTTCTCCCCCTTATTGCTGAGCAACAGTCTAAAAGCAAGCATGACTGTGGCACCCTGATAAAGTCATTTGTGTATATTCTGAATTGCTCTAAACCTAACCTCTGTGGTGTAAATCAGGCTGAGGCTTAGACAAAGAAATAAGACAATAACTGAACAGAGTTAAAATTATTACAAGAACTATTAGCAGTAGCTGACACTGAGCTGCCTGCTTGGTTGGCTGCATTTGGTTTCTCCATGACCTCTCCCCTTGACTGTACCAGACACCATTTCTACATACAATGCACTGTCCAAGAGCTGAACCACCAGCCCACACGTACAGACCGACAGACAGACACAAGGATGGACAGAGCACACACAGATTATCCTGCAAAGCCCTTCTGACATACTTACCTGGCTAAACCTACTGCATGGACACTGCAAGTCCAACACCAGGGCTGGATCTTGGTCTTCATGAGCAGCTAACTTCCAAAGACACCCACACTGGACAGCTCTTACAGACAGACAGGCCAGAAATACAGAAACACCCCACATTTCATGGAGCTGACAGAACGGGCCAAAGGACAGGAGCCAGAAGGAGACTTTCTCTTCAGCAGGGCATGCTCACCTGGCCAGGAGCAGGTCTGGAAGCCACAGTTTGTTACTTTAAATTGTGCTTCTGACTGCTGCATTTCTGCTGTTAACTGTAACCATGCTAAGGAACCCTACACAAGCTCTTGCAACCACTGATCCCATCCCTCTCAGTGAACACATCCATCAGCATTGGTACCCACAGCTGCTAAGCTAAACCCTGCTGCAAGGGTGGGCAGTGCCCTTGCTGCACCCTGATATTGCAGAGGATGGCGTCAGCCATGGGAGTCCAAACACAAGAAATGCTGCACACACATCTCACTGCAGAACTGTTCTGGTTAAGATTATAGCATAAAGGCACTTCCCAGCTTCCAACTAAAAGCAGAACTATGGTTAAGAGTGCAAGAAGATGGAGAATCATCCCAATTTCTTTTAAACAATTTTTTCTTTTATGCTTCTCAGCAAAAATTAAGGTATTATGCTTAGAGAGAAGTTTGCTTCCCACAATTGCTACAAGCCCTCCATATGACAGGTACAAAAATACTTAAATCCATGCTTGGGCTAAGACAACAGCTGGAGAAAATATCTCTGCCTAAATAAGACAGTTTTTCAATCAGAAGGTTTTTATCATGGTACTTTTTAATGGGTTGTTTCTTCACCAACTCTTCCTTTGAAAACATATATAATACTTTTCTGTATATGCTGCCCTGTTATTTTCTTAAATCCACAGTTTATACAGGAAAGATTTCTTTCAAAATCCTTTGTACCAACAGTGCTCTTGTTCACGGCTAAGGACATGCTCTGCAAAATTACCACAATATGTGATTTACCACAATATCTCCTTAGCTCATTTTGAAAAGAAACTGGAAAAAATTATATCCATCCTAGCTTTACAGTTATGCATGAAGAAAACATGCTTTCAGAAGAGAGTGCTGTGTTTGGGAAGTAGTGGGGGCACATCTGAGCATGTGAATAAGCCAATGTCATCTCCTCCATTTTTGATTCCTCAGCACAAATGAGTACATGTGAACCACACTGAGGACAATGATGTCAGTATTACTTTCCAAACAATTTCACACTTTTAGAGCACACTATGAAAGTCTGCCTTATAACAGGACAAGGCTGAAAAGGATACCCTGACTGTACTTCATGCAGTTGAGCTTGTGGTATGGGATGACTCTGCAGGTCTGCAGATTTCCAAGTCAAAAGCACAGACCGTACAGGAGTTCAGTATTTTATTTCTGCCACAGAGGTCAGCAGTTAAGCAGTGACGCTATGCAGTAAGTAATCCAGACACTGGGCTATTAGAGGGGCTGGTGTCACATAGCAAGATATATTGCTGAAATAAAAATGTATTAAATCTTAACAGTTGTCTCATCTGTCATTGGGAGCTGCAGTCATTGAGAATCAAGAAGGAAATGGTTTCAGAAACCTCCAAAAAAAGACCAGGCTCTCCATTCCTCTGCTAGAGGATCAAAACAGCAGCATTATATTAGAAGATTTTAATTTCAGCTGAGGTACAAAAAGGTAACTAGTTAGTTAAAGTACAGGACAATCTTTGCAAGCTTATTAAACTTCAAGAAAATATACTTTGTAAAATACTGCTCTTCATTTTATATAGTGTGTGCTGTTCAGTGTAATTTGCATGCAAAAGCCAGGAGAATGTGATTAAAAATACCCATCTAGAGACACAGATGAAAAACTTCAAACATTTTCTGATTCCCTTCTGTTCCACTCATTATTTCAATACCTCACTACAACAAAGGAATAGATAACACTTGTCCTTGACACTAGCCTAAATTATCTTCAGTGTGCAATACAATACCGATTAAATTAGGCTTATTTTAAATAAACGTCAAGGTCTGTTCAAAAGGTAAAACTGTGTGCCTTTTGCCTTTTGTATAACACATCCCCTCCCCATCCCCCAAACTTTTCAGAAGTCTGAAAAACAATGAGATATGCTGCCTTTTAACTTGCTTCGTTATCTAGATTAAAAAAAATAATAATCAGAGAGAATCATTTAACTTTGACATTTAAGGCAACAATAACAGTATTCTTCATTTTGTGTATAATGACAAAAATAAACAGCATATTAAACAATAATTCTTGCTTCCCTTCTTTAAATAAGATTCTAAAATATCGTAAATGCAAATGACTGCTTGCTCCCTTGTGACTAAGAGTTTTTATTATTTTAACATGTAACAATAGTGAAAGCACTGCAACTTAACTTACATTAGGGCTATCCTTACAAAATTAAGAACAAAAGATATCTTCCAACAGCTCTGGGCTGATTGTAAATGACACATGCCAGGAGATCCTTGGAGGTTGTCCCATCCTGAGGCAATCCCCAGAAACAGGCTGTTGACTCACCACAGTTATTTATGTGAACCTATGCCAAACACAGAGCTCTGCTCTTAGGCAAAACAGAATCCTTAGATAACATTTGATAGCCCAGAAAAGGAGAGAATCTTCCTAAACACCTTTAGGTTTTCTACAGCTAAGAAGATTACAGTGATCTCTGTATGTATTTCAAAAAGCCTGGTTCATCCACATCCAGGTGGATTTCCATCTACCACACGCTAGTTTATTTCCCACAAAATACCAGGTTTGATGACTCAGTAGCACAGCCCCAGGGACATTCACTGAAACCTGGGCTCCCAATGCCAAAATCATTTTCAAAATGATCTGGCGCCCCTTGTTCAACAATATTTTGGCAGACAAGGTTGTGGAAGGGCACCCCATGTATGTCCTCCCCATAACATTGCTAGAGATCAGAAGCCCAGGTATTTCTGAAACTCTGCTTCTAAAAACCACCTGGCAACTTTTCAAATCTGTTCTCTGAAGTCCTTATGAACACAAATACAGGAGAAAAAAAAAAAAGCAGCAGGAGAAAGAAGAAAGTAAGAAGGGAAAACCGCAGAAGGAAACCAGCAGGTTAATATCATTACATCCATCTCGAAAACATATTCCCTGTAGTCAAGTGCTTTTCTTTCTTTGAAATGCAGGAATGACCAGTAAAGCACACCTCTGATATTACTCTAACAATTATTTTTCATCAGTCTGTGATTCTCGACTACTTTTTGCAGAAGCCTCCACCTTGCAGTGATCCTTCTTCACATAGGGATGTAGTACATTATAATCAAAGCAGCAGGAACATAAATAGAGACTTATGACAGAATTATACTCTTAAATAATTTTATGTGAAAGCTTGAAAGACTCCAGACTTACTTTCAGGACTAATTTTGAAAACTAATTCCCTAAACCACTGCAGAACTGGGACTAATGCAACTATATCACCTGGATGAATACAAAAAACTTGTTTTCAAAAGAAACACCCAAAGTGAAATTACAGTTGTATGCACAATCATTACAAGCTACCAAACTTGGGACCAGACAGTCATTCTTACATTTTACCTTGACTGACTCCATATCCATAAAATGCATTTTTCAACACGTAATAAAAGCGTAGTACAGCCTAGGGAAAGAGACACAAGCATTGCCAAAACCCATCAGATTCAACTTGTGGATGAAGACTGCACTGAAAATCTCAAAACAGATCCCTTCCATTTTGTAGGTCCCCTAATGTTTCCCCATCTCCTCAGGGCTCATCTAGCCTATATTTCTCCTCTTTTGTCTCCTGGAAAAATCAAGGTTATAAAAGCAGCTGACACCTCATACCAGGCCAGCAGGCCTGTCCCTGGTTGAAGTGCCTGTATTTCATAGTGACTTCAAATATTGTTGTAAGGTTATTAAAATCATTCATGATTTTATCTGTGCCAAATGGATCATTACACTGTCAACACTCATCTTTATTATGCAAAAATATGCAGAACTTAACATCTTTTGTCGAGCTGGCAAAACAGTATATTCAGTAGTAACTCTGTTTTTCATTAAATTTTGCACAAGGTTAAAGAGTGTGTAGAATATGATTGCTAAAGTCTCCATTCAAAAACATCACACAAAACAAGCTGTTTGACTCATGCAGCAAAAGATTATTTATTTATAACCTACAGACAAATAAATTCTTCTGATTAATTTATAGTTTCCTTTAATTTTTACAATTATAAGTTAAAGGTTGCAATTTTTTGGGGAGGGAGGCAAGATATTTTTTTCTTTTCTTTTGTGTTCTTCTGTGTGCACCTAAAAATTCTGCTTGATAGAAACTGTCCACAAGCTCTAAGGCTATCTCCAATCTTGCCTCCTACCTTCCACAGCTCTCTGAATGTCTTTCAGCAGAAACAGAAGTGAATTCAATCTGGTTACCTCTCACGAAAGAATAATTTCTTGGGAAGCTCCAGCCATCTTGAAATAGCTTTTCTGACTGTCTCATTAAATCTTCATTTATTTCTTCTTTCTTTGTATTTCGCCTGCCACATTTAATCTTTGCAATTATATGAATTTTTAGAAAGCCTTTTTGGGGTGCAGTTTGTATTTTGGTGCCGCACAAAGCAGATACATTGCATAAGGCTAACACAGGTAGCTGGGTAAATTATGCTGTCAAAAGTGATTAACATTTAAAAGGACTAAACAGAGGAAGCAGATAATACCTCCCAGATCTGCTTTTAATTAAAACATCTTAGCAATTATTATTAAAAGGCAAAGACTGAAGAGACAGCAGAGCTTCTAAAGAGAATAGTTTTTATACTTTTTGTTAGGGGTCACCTTTTCTCATGTGCAAGACCACTTTTAAATTACCTGCCTCACTGGAGACCATTCACTTATTAAAAGAACTTTGCCCACACTAAAACAAAAAAATACATGTTTAATCAGAAACATTTATGCATTCATTACTGTTCCAAATGTCCTTGCTTTAGGATAATGTTGCCCCTCACTGAAAGCAAACTGTATTTAAGTCTCTGTGCCTAATTGCTGTATCCCAAACGATTTCTCTGCTTTCCAAAATAATTACCAAACATTATATCACCTATGCTAAAAGAGTAAAAGGGTATCACCATTGAACCCCACAGTAGGTAAAATGAATAGCACATACCAGAAGAGTCTAACACGTGTAGCCTTTGCACATAAATCAAACCACGTTACGCATTCTGACAGCTCCATCTAGCCACAGCTACACAAAAGTAACCTTATACCCAGGCACAATGAATCAATTTACATTCAGCACATACCAGCAATTGCAAAAACTCTTGTGGTCAAAAGTGTCCTTTCCAAAACAACTGTAAAGTTTAACAATTAGATTAACACTTTCATGGTCGTATCTCTTGCTTCAGGTTACTTGGGTTTCAGAGAAAAACAGAATCAGAAAAGTCGTGGTTTCAAAGGCCCCAAAACTAGAGCATCTGGCTAATGTCAGGAACAGATGCTGAGATCAGAACTTGGCAGGAATTCCTGAGATGGGAACCTCAAACATCTTAGGAAGAACGCAGAGCAAAATGGGATGTAACGCAAAAATGCAAAGCATAAAGAGTGTGAGAGAGGCAGCATGCAGACCATGCACATCTGATGGAGCAGATGAGCAAGAAAAATAGCAGAATAGTCAGCTGCCAGCAGTGGGGGGAAGAGGAGGGCAGCTTCCTCGTCATGAACCTCCAGCACTACCAGTGTACAAACCAGCAGCTCACGGACCAGCCCTGGGAGAAGAGTTAACTACCACAGGTATCCTGCTCTATCTGCCCATGTGTGTATATGTATATTCAACATAATAAAGTAATTTGAAAGGAAAGGAATTGTCATTTCCTTCTCTGTTCTTATATTCTACAATGCCAACCACTCTTGACCTGACTGGTGTAAAGATCAGGCAAGCCCTTAAAAGTGATCCAACTTTCAGACACAAAGAACGGCTGTAACATCTCCCTGAGGAACCACCACAGGATACTGCAATACACTTTGGTTAAGACCTAAGTTTAGGCACACATATTTGAAAGCACTGGCTTCAGACTGTATGATGAACAGAGGCAATGCATGTCCTTATCATATCCATAATCATTATCATTATCAAATTCTTTACGAGAAGTGGCAAATGGCTGGAAAAGAACTTTTTTAGCATTTTGAGTTGTAGCCAATATATTTTATAGATCACCGATAAAGCATTTTGTCCCTAAGCTGATTTAAATTAAAATTTTAAATTATGTTAGTTTACCAAGAGCACCTGACCTGTGCTAAGTCTCTTAAAACTCCAAGAGATAAATCCTCAAGTATCAAATATGTAATATTTCCATATTACATTAAATACCAAAATAACTAATGCAGAAGAAAAGGAGATTAGTCCTCAGAGGTGGACTAGTGCAGCTGCCTAAAAATGCAAACAAATGTAAATCTGTAAGACCACTGTGCTGGTACCAGGATATGCAGAGGCATTTGCCCCAGCTAACATGTAAAAAGCTCAATCCAAACTGAAATTTTAAATACCCTGAGAAGTCACACAGAAAGAAAATGCAGTTCCCACTACATGCCAATTCCCACAAATGCTCCCTCAGCCTGGCAGTGAACAAAACAAAATCAAAAGGCAAAGTGCAGAGGGGCTGCTCATCCCCCAGCCCAGCCCACACACACTGTCAACCACAATTGTATTTCAAAACTAATCTCAGTAACAACAACAAAAAAAAAAAAAAATTAGGATGCCATTATTACATTGAGCTCCAAAGATGGACTCACTTCTTATGCTCACTAAACATCTACCTTGGATGCCAAATATTTCTGAAATAGAAAAGGCAAACACCACTCAGACTGTCTCTACCATTCTTTCACATTCAGACATCATGAAGAAACAGGAGGGAAAGAGAAGGGAAAAAAGCAAACAACAAACTAGAGAGGAAAGAGAAGTTACACTGCACTGGAACATGTCTTTATTTTGGCACACTTAGTTTAGCATTGTCCAATACAGATATTTTATGATCTCAGATGCCTTGATGCTTCTCAAAGGTGAGTGGAGAATAAACATATGTGCATTTATGTAAGGGAAGAATCATGTAAGCATTCATATAAAACACAGCTGTATATGGCTCCCTGCACCAGCCAGTGGACAGGTAATGCACCTTTTTCTCTGGAAGCATGTATATTGGCAGCATTAAAAGATAACAAGGGCCTTCAGGGTGGGAGCAGGAGGCAGCAGCACAGGCAGTAATGCCAAGGTAGAGGGAAGATCTCCCTAAGAGGAGGGGAGGTTTCAGGACCAGCTCAGAAGGAATGCACAGTGGATGCAGTGCTGGAATTAAAGCACATGATTCATGTTCACACATGCTACCAGCTGAGAATAGATATCAGTGATGTATCTCAGAGCCAGCACATACAAAGCAGCCTCCCCCACCCCTTCATGATGGGATTCAGCAGCCATCACAGCAGAAATTTAGGAAGTAAATTGCACTGAGGAGCAGGCACAGCAGTCATTTCTTCTGAAGCCACTTAATTCTGCCCCCAATAGCAGTGCTGTGCCTCATCTCCCCCCCTCTCCCATCACTGCTAGAAAGCTACAATCTTTATACATAATTCTGTTCATTCTTTATTTACTGCCTTGCATGAAGAAAGTTTAGTTTATGAGTGTATTTTGGGCCTGTTACCAGCTATATTCCTTCAGTTCTAATTTAGGAAATTGTATCCTGAAAATGCAAGGAGGGCCTAATCAAGGCTTTGGTATTTGAAGTATCCTTTGAGAAAACAACTAAGCATCATCATTTTGGTTTTCCAACAATCCTTCCCACAAGTAAACTTTACCTTTTGGAGCTATTTACATGTATGTTTCACTCCACTCCCATCCATAAAACTCATGAGTAAAGGAACTTTCTTAAGTATCCAAATACCTACAGACATGGACCAGCAGGTGAACCTACTCATAACTTGGAGAAGAAACTGTGGCCCTGATGTGAATCATGACAGAGCTGAAGCACCAGGTGTTCAAGAGGAGCAGTGTTTCTAAGAACTTAATTCAGTGCTTTGAATTGCTCTTTCAAGCAAGAATACTGTGCATGTCATGTCTTCTGGATGCATGTCCTGCATTCTGGATTCACACAATGCACCTTGACCAAAACAGGGACCATGGTGCATGCCCAGCCCAGAAGGGAATGTGTAAGCTTTGTTGTATAAGTAGGAGGTTTCTCCCCCTCAGCTGACTGCACAGAAGTGGAAAACCACAGGGAAAGGTGAATGAAGAAATGCAAAGCATGCTCAGCTTTTAAAAGCATAGAATGGCTTGGATCACTCACCAAGCCCCTCCAAAAAACCCCAAAAAACTTTTGAGAGTTGTGAGCAAAAGCAATGAACAGTTCAATTTAGGCTACTCTGAATATTGCATTGGAAGTACACTGGAATCTCATTTACACTTTGCTGATCCAATGTACTTTTCCATTCACCTTCCAGCAAACACTTCCTGTGAGAAAGCCCTGAATTTGAACTGTTAGAACAGTTTCTAAATCCCGTAAAATAAAACTATACTGATTTAACAGCATGCTTGTCTTTTCACCATGTTCACTTTGATCCTAGAAATCTAGTAATACAGAAGAATGAAAAAAAAATCCAAAACCAAAAACCAACAAAAAACCCCATGCCTACATAACTTTAAAAAAAATCATTCAACTAGGGCACTCAAACTGTGATTAATTCTCATCAGAAACACACATTCAACCCTTTTTTTTTTTTTACTTTATAAGATCAAACTAGGAATGGGGTTTGTTTTTCTAAGAAGTTCACTCAAAGTCCAGTATATCTTGCATACAAGTCTGTCAGGTAGAAACAGTTCAAACTGAGCTGACAGAGACCAGCTTCCTAAATTCTTCCTTCAAAGTTTCCCTGCAGAGCACAGGCAGACAAGGAAACAGTACCAGTTTCGCCGTTGGCAAAAGGCATTTGGTGGTGAAACCTGAAGGGATGCTTCTACTTCCTCCTTCCTCTAATCCCTAAATAAGTCTTTGGAAAGCTTGGATCATTTGTCATTTTCTGACCCCTTCAGTAAAAAAAAAAAAAAAAAAAAAAAAAAAAAAAAATTAAGACCAGTGATCAACTTTGGAATAAAAAATTTCAGACCAAATCTGAATCATCTGTCTGCCATGCTCCCCAAAACCTGGGAGTTGGCTGGTTAAAAATCTAGAACAGCAACTCCTTCCACCATAACCCTTGGTCCTAAGGATGGGGCAATTTTCCTGGAGAAGGGCCATGCAGCATAGAGCCAGTGGGCAGTACAGAGCCTATCAGGTAACTTTCTTCTGGTCAGAGAAAATATGCATGCAAACAGGCCACAGCTGCTGACTTGGTCTTAGCCAGACAGGACCTTCCTGAGTGCCCAGGGAAGGGCAGTTCACTCACACAATTCCACTGTGCAGAGATTTGTGCACTGATTCCAGAAGCATCTGCACCCTTCCAAAGCAGTGTAAGGAGAGCTGGCTAACACCAGCACCTGCAGAGGCTCCACAGCTGGAGTAAGAGGAGGGCTACCTGCTACAACCACGGGCTACTGCTGGTTATAGACATCCTTTGGATGCTCCTCGCACACCTCTTTGTCCAGGTGTAATTCATCAAGTAAGAAAATGGAGACTATGCATAAATTTTACATTCAATGCTAAGTAATGTAGCTGCAGTAGGCACCAATACTGGTGGTTGCAAACTAAAAGATGCTTTAAAGATACAAATTATAACTATATTCAGGCTATGCGGCTTCACCGAGGCCCTTCAGTCACTCCTGCCAGAACCCAGTCACCAATGCCAGCTAAACCCATAGTACTGACTTTGCACATATATTCTGGAAGATGTTTTTCTGATACCCCAAAGTCTGGGATTTTGCTCAGCTGCTAACAGAACAGCAAATACTAGATGGCTTGGCACCTATTCAGCAGCCAGACACCCTTCCTACAACCTGGGCACCAGTTTCCTACACATTCAGCTCATTCTATTTAGACCTGTCATGCAGCACATTTAATTTTGCAAATTGACCTTAATATTAAACCACAAAAAAATTTACTTTGACAATATTTTTTCCTGGAGAAGTCTTGCATAATTTCAGATATCAGCCTTAGAGTCTTGTTTTGAGAGATCAGTTTCTGCATATCAGCAGGAATTCAGTGTGCCTGATGCTGAATGGCCCTCTGGAGGGTGCAGCTATCTTCCACTAGCAGTACAGACATGAAGATACCTGTTTAACTTTAGCACAATTCCAACGCCTAAAATTAAGAAACATAAGTATCCATCTGTGTCACTCAATTGCAAAGATTTATGAGAGAGAAGAAAATAATAATTATAAAAAAGAACATTGCAGAATTCCACTTAAAAGTTGTACTTCAAATTACCAAACTCTTAGATATTAACAAATATGAGAGCTGCCACCAAATATAATTTACAACATTTATGGATATATCTACAGAATCTATGTTCAAAAAGGAATATTGGTTTTGCATGCTGTGCATCATTTTAACCATGCAGCTTAAATCAAGGAACAATTGACTAAAAGGCTACAAAAATGTAGTTTATGAGACTGACATGGCTGTCAGTGTTCACCAGTTGCTTTCCAGACCAAGGCTTAGTTTTAAGACTAATCTGAAGGCAAGAAACAAAGATTACAAAGTGCTCATACCACCATCCATTCCATGATCTGATTTTTATTTTAAGGGAGTAATTCAAACAGCATCAAAATGATGTGATAGGTCATTTTCACATTTTTGACTCAGCAAACTAATAAGAGTTGACTATGCTCATGTAAAAAAATGCATTGGTTAGAGACAAAAATTTGGATGGTCAGACATCTTCACTCTTGTATATATGAAAAGATCTTAGATTATTTTGACAAGTGTCCAGCTGAATTAGTCAGACAGGAAATCAGTCAAGTGTTTATTGGTGTCACACAGAGGACCATGGAAAACTACAGAATCATTTTAATTAAAACACTGAAAGCAAGTTAGAAAAAAAGTACTCACAATCCCCAAAGCCACCTACGTGACATATGTATCCATAATCACTGACTGCCCGCAGGGCCTAGTGTGGCCCACAGCAGTGCTAACCCTCAGGAATGACACACAGTGTAGAAGAGAGCTGAAAATAATAAGGGGCTGCCTGCCTCAGTTTCCCCTAAAATTGTCTGCAAGCTGAAAATAAAGTGATGATTTGACTTTCAGCCACTGAGCCCCATGCAATTCTTGGCTGAAACTGCCCCTCACAGGCACTTAAAAAGAACACAGCCCAAGTTTTGTTTGAAGGTCATTGTAGATACCACCCAGGAATGCAACCAAGTATAACTCTGCCTTCTTTAGTGAAATACCCCACCCACTTACACTCTGACAGTCAACCAGGAAAGAATTTCTTATCTTAACTAGGGCAGAGCTGCCACCACAGCAGCTTTGGGCGACATAAGGGACTGCAAAAGCAGGTGTCTCTTTAGATTTAGGATTCCAGATTTGTCTGTCCATTATTAATGATCCACCTACTGTGTCCTTGTGAAATATGAATCTTTTCAAGCACTTTAAAATCACATGCACAAGTTATTTTACATTAAAGGATTACAGTCTACAGTATTAGACTAATTATGTGACTGAGGTGGAGAACAGATTCAGACAGCTGGGAGTAACAAAGATGAAAAGCAATATATATATATGGGCAGCAGTTCCTTTCCTCCCACCTCCAGGCAAGAAATCAGGAACATAATCTGACTTTCGGCAACTGGACAACAAGCAAACAAAATTAAAATCAGAGTAAGCAAACACAGACTGTATTCTCTATGTGCCACAACCAGCAAGTGCTAAGGACACATCTGCCTTATTGCTACAGTGCTGTGACCATGATGGAGACATAGCCACATCCCTTGAAACAGAACTCCTCAAGTCAGTTTTGCTAAATCAGATGTCCCAGGAATTGTATTTCCCTATTAAAGGCAGTATTTCACTGCAGACTTTTCAGTAGTTTGAATCTTCTATCGCAAGGATAAGAAAAGGCTCAAACCTCAAAGTCCTGGAAACAGCAGGGCAGCATCTCAAAGTGATGGCATCTCCAAATGGATGTCGGTGTTCGCAAAGAGATACAGCTGTGTTTCTCTTGGTGTTATAGAAATCCCAAGAAATTACCCATGTCCATCTAACCAACAGCTTGCAATGTACCACTGAAAATATATATATTGCTTTTATTTTCCCTAAAATCAACTTAACTAGCTCTGATTCTTCTCATATTATTTTAGACAGTCAATGCATTTTCTTCCCACTGGACAGAGAATGAACACATTATCTTTCCATCTTACAGGGCCCCTGACAGCCAAATAAAACATGGTTATTACTGTCAGAACTCAAATGAAATATTCTGAACATGGCAAGAAGTTATTAGCCTGATGTTCAGAAGACAAGCTAGAAATGGAAATGGGAAGGAAAAATATTTCCCCTACTTTTATAGGCTTTTGTGGGAAAATTAGGTTATCTTCTTGTTGAAATAGGTTTGAGCTGGATTTCTTTTTGCTGTGTTGAAATATTCTTATTATTCCATTAGAAAGATGCAGGATATTAATTTTTATTAATCAAAATACTGATAAATGAGAGAACAATTATTGAAAAACTTTAATATTACCTCAATATCTTAAATTATACACACTAAATCAACCAGGTAATGTCATTTCAGTGCACAGTAAATTCACAGCAAGTAAGATTTGTGATATGACAGATAAACCCAGAAGCACTAAATGAAAGCATTCACTTTCAAACCTCTTTCCTGCTGCACTTGAAAAACAAGCCTTGGTATACAGAGATTGCCTACTTTAACTAGGCTCACCTATAATTAGACAGCACAATCTGCTCTGCATAGTAATTGTAAACTACAGAACAATGGAGCAACAGTGAAGAAAAGGCAGATTATTTTTCCTGCACACTCAAGTGGTGGTAAAAAACGCAAAGTGAGAATCAGTGAGATGTCATCTCTCCCAGTACACTAGTGAGAGAAGAATTAAGCTGAAAATTGTACTTATTACAATTTTAAGGACACGTCCAGTCTGGTTTGAGGCCAATCAGCACAACTGGCTCGCAGGGAGGAACCAGGCAGCCCCAACCACTCGTGCTGCAGTCAGTAGCTGCCAAAGGGACACTTGTCTTCAATGGGTTCCTGTGAGCATCCTTACTTCCTAGAGCCATCCAAAGAGATCCAAACTGTTTGATCATGAAATCACATCCCTTGATAGCATGCACATAAAAATGCTATTAAAACAAATCAACTGTGTACTAGCATTCAGCAGCAGGCCATTTTGACTTGAGCAGATAAGTCCACTGATACCTTCTATGTATATTAAAGATAGGTCCACATGGAAAAGCAATTCGCAAATGTTTCTAGAAAATCAGGCATTTACTAAGTAAGTTTTTAAAACCCCCACAACACACACATTAAAAAAAAAACAAACACCCACCAAACACACTGATGTCCTGGATCCACCTATCCCAGTATTCTGCTTCTAACAAATTTCAACAGCAGATGCCATAAGAACAGGGCAAAAATATTTCAGGTCTCTGTTCTCTCATGACCTGCAGCTCAAGGACATCCTATTTCACACATACAGTCTTTCTGCTTAGGCTCTTTAAGCCAAAATTAAATATACATTTATAATATAAATATTTATACAAATATTTTGAAAATTATCTAAATCCAGGCTCTGGGATTTAGTGCTATTTATGCCACTTGTTCAGACCTGATAAGATCTGTTTTTTCAAGCAGTGCACTTCAACCCAAAACTTCCAAATTATAAAACTAAGAAGTTTTTTGCTATTTTTTCCTGCTACAATTTGTATCAAGCTGATCCACATAAACTTCAAAATATGTTTCAAATGAGCCTGAATATCCAGCATGTGTGATATCCTTGGGAATAACTCTCAGAGCCCTATTTATTTCTAAAGACTTCATTATTTTTTTTCAAATTTAAACATAACACATATAATATATACACAGTATAATAAACATCATACCAACAAAGTCATTTTTTGCAATGCTTCCTTTTCTGAGTTACAGAAACTCTGAAAGAACCCTGGATAACAGCTTCTGACAGTGTGTTGCCATCCATCAGCCAGGTGCAACTGTCACCTGAAGGATCAGCTTCAAAGTTCACAATATTCACATTTTAACAGTCGGTTCTGGTTCTGCAGGAGTGCCAGAGAGTCAATATTCACCCTCATTCTCTCACATTGCAGAGCAGCCACAGAGGCCTCCCTCAGAGCTCTGGTCACCTCCAGCACGCTGATCCCTGCAATGCACTCATCTCACTCCTCCTGGAAGACTCTCCTGGCCTTTCTGCAAAGTCCCGGTGTGTAATGCAAACACTGACAAAAGCAATAAAGAGCTGCTCTGAACTTTGATGGGTTTCTCTGCACTTCAAGGCACATTCAGCAGAAGGGACACAGTTCCTTCTCTGAAAATAAGTTTTGCACTCACAAAATGGTAGGTTCATCAAGTATTTTCTTCTCATCTGCAAAGTGATAGGTTTTTTTAGCCATTAACTGTTTACAGTAAAATAAAACAACAGGACCACAACACTATTATGTTCTGTTTTCTAAGTAATCCTGTTTTTCATTATTTTAAATCATATTATATTGTATTTTATGCCCTTTCTGGAAAAAAAAAATAACTAAATAAGATTTCAAAACCATTTAAATACACCAAAGTACTTTGCAAATAGGGTTTACATATTCACTTTCTATGACAAGATTAGGAATCTTTCTATAAAAGCCAGAAGTTCTAGAACTGTAATTATATCATGCCTTTCAAACCAGGTACTTCATCTTACATATTAGAATTCATATTTTTATAGGTCTACATTGCCACAAAAAGGAGGGGGAATACAGAGAAATCCAACCCCCAAACTTGCAGCTTTATGATTATTTTAAGTGAAAAATGTACAAGGACCATGCTCAAAAAGTAACCAAAGCGGCTGCAGGAGGAACAAAAGAAAAAAAAAAATCAGGTATAGAACTTGAATTAGGTTTTATGAAGCTTTTTCATAGTGAGGCAAAATATCACTACTTGTTTCATTATATTTATTTTCTTTTCACAAAAATTAACACTTTCCACAGAAGCCTATTTGTGTATATATTTTTATCACAGTATAAATATATGTGCAGTAGTTATTTCTATGGTCCTTGTCAGAGGTCAATACTTCTATTAAAGCCATCTTGGACGAGAATCTGTAGGGTTTATATCATCTCATTTTATGAAACCCAAGCATACTATTTAACCAGCATCTCACAAACCTATTCAAAACTGAGTTCTCTGAGTTACTTTAGCAATTCAACCATTGATATAATTAATTTTGATGTAAATCTCTCTCAAGGGCTTTAATGAGCCAAGTAAGGAAAATCCAAATTAAATTAAAGAAACATATACTAGGCCTCAAAAGCTCATGAGTAATGATGTTAACAATATTTCCCCAACACTACCTAGAAATAGCATATTAAAAATAATGTTAAAAGTGCAGTTAGTTCTTTAAGAAACATAGATGTTACTCAAGAAGTCCTAGAAAATATTTTTGAAATATTTAGTTCAAGTCAAGATTCTAGGACGATTAGACACAATGGTTTTGCACAAGAGTGTTGTGTCCTAAAGTTCTGGAGGGGAAAATGAGGACACTTATTTCCAGACCTCCTTGACTCCCCAGATGAAGTCAAATGCTTCTCACATGGGGCCAGCATGCTCATGGCTCACCAGCCTCCTCCACTGCTTCTTGGAACAGGAAAGAGGGACAGCTTAAAGACCTAGCAAAGCCACAACCAGTCCAAAAAAAAGGTGCCATTACAAATAATGCCACTGCATGACAGCAAACTGAAGGAAAGCAGAGTAAATTGAGTGGAAAGATACCATGATCAGTTTTCACAACCAGCTACAATTGCTGGTTTTTCCCCCAGACCTTACATATGACAAAAAAAATATCAAGATGAGTAAGGCATCACTGGTCCAGTCTATAGTCAGGGTGACCTCACACATACAAATGCACAATTAATAAACGGAATTGGTTTAAATCTATCTCATATTTATAAAGAATGCTCATTCCACCCAAACAGTCTCCACACAACCAAGAACAGGGTCTATAAAACTATTTTTCAGAAGACAGGCCAGACACAGGAACATTAAAAATCTGATAATTCTATTTCAGCAGAGCAGCATGATAGATGGCACTTTTATGCTGTAACCTAATAAAATATCCTCTTTTGTCTCTCCCACTAGAAGAATATTATACTTTAAACTAGATCTAATTAAAAATAGCAGGGGATGATGTTTGTATCAAAGACTAGCCTCTGTGCAGATGGTGATCCCCACACAACACCAGACTGCACCTACAGCTGGAGAAGAGGTCCCCATGCCTGGCAGCTTCCCACTCATGCCTTCAGGGCAGGGAGCTGATTAATGGACTTTGTCTAATGGTAAAGTAAATGAATCAGCACCACTAAGTTCCTCATCAGAAACACCAGAAAGTTTGGTTTCACAGAGGTGTCCAGGCTTCAGAAAGCTCTGCAAGGAACGATGCCATTATTGTTTCTCAGCCCACAGGAAGAGCACCCTGCGTGTCCTTCCAGGCTCTATTTGCAAGACCAGTGTGAAGACGCTGCCTAGAGAGGGTGTGGAATGCCAGCCTGCATCGACGTGCAGCACACACTGTGCCAGCCTACACAGCTCCCACAGGTGCACGGAGGCTGCAGGAGACTTGGAGCTACTTCAGAGCAAGATTGGCATGGCACTGACAACAAGAAACAGGATTTGCAGGAAGGAACTGATGGCATTGTACAATCTGCAGCAACAACTCTCTTCTGCAGTTCCCAGGATAAGGGGATTCAAAAGGCAGCTAACACAGCAGACCCTGGGGCAAGGCTCTTTTTCACCAGTCACCTGGAGGACACAAACATGTATGATTCCCCTCTGAGGAAGCAAAGGTTGCCTGAGCTGACAGTTTGATTTTCTGAGTAACACACCTCTTAGGTAGCCTTTCCTTTCTGAAACACTAAGGAAAATATTCCTCAGACAGCAAAATAAAAGCCAGAAAGCTAAACAGTACATACTTCTCCTTTCAGGAAATACCTACCTTGTGTAGAGGGTTAAACAGATGGAAAACCAGACTACAAAAATTTACATATTAAGCCATTTTGAAAACCTGAACTGAAAAGGACCCTTGAAATCTTCAAAAATTAAGATTCAGTAGTAAAATAAGCCTGCTAGCTTTACTGGAAAATAGTCTCCATAAAAACAATACTCACACTGAAAGCCACATAGCAAGTGGAAATCTATGTCTGTTTAGGGCAAACATTATTATAGGTCTGAACAGAAAGGCCTAAATAAATTTCTTACATTTACAGGACGGGGCTTTCAATACAGGTGAGTAATGCAAGGGTAAATCTTAGCAGTAATCTATTTCTGCCAAAATTCCCCAAAATAATTTCATTAAGGTAGTAGCCTGGAAAAAAAAAAGAACATCGTGTTCTCTTTCTTTAGCTCCTGTCTCTCTGTACTGGCACAAGAGACATGGATGTGGTAGACAGTGACCTTTCCCTGTCACTGCTTATCTTCCAGGTATGGAGAATGAGCACAGGTCTTCACCATCCCCCAAAACTTCCTTGCTATTTTTTCCTCCAAGTTGATAACCAAGTAGTCTTACTGCCTACAATCTACTTATTTCCAACCCTACAAGTAGCAACATGTACCTTGCTGCAGATTTTGCCAATGCTAGTAGGAATTGTGACACTGAGAAGGAGTGACAATCAAAGCAAAAGAACAGTCATTCTAATTTTATTCCATATTTCTCTGACACTGAAGAAATACATCTTGCATATATCATTATATCATTAGTTTCCATCACATGCATAAGCCAGTGTGTGAGGTTGCTTCTTTATTACAGGAAATAATTTCAAATGAGAGAGAAAGGATAGAAAAGGGCAAAATAGAAATAATAAAACGTAAAAATATGGTTATAAATTGCAACAAAGTCTACTCAATTTGTAGCAAATAATTCTTCAGATAAGCAAAAAAATAGCCTGAGAACAAACCCATTATATGTTTCATACCCTAGAATCTCTTCATTTGGAGTACGCAATTTCTGCCCTCCCTCTCCCCAACAAAACAATTTGATATTTCAGTCCTAAAGTAATAATACATACAAACAGCTTCATTTGCTTGGAGAAAACTGATGAACCTTCATCTATAGTCAAGCTCTTTAGTGCTCAGATGTGACACAGGAGTCTACTTAAAGCTCAACAGGAGTTTGTGAATGGCTCTTTGTGTGACACGCTAGCTCTAGAAAAATAATTTGCTTTTGGTTTTATTCTACTGTTTCCACTTCATGGATGATGTTAGCAAGAATCTAAGCTGCCATCCTGTTCCAGAACAAACATGTTTAAAGGTAAGAAATAACCAGGAATACCTGCATGTGTGGAGAAACCTCCTGCACTTTTTGTATGGGGAATGTAAAAAAAAAAAGGTCAGCTATTTCTAAACTTCTAAAAGAATATGGGTTTTCTTCATTTGTTACAGTATCTTTCATTGAATTGGGCATTTTAACACAGTCCACTTCATTCCACAGTTTTTTGTCCGGCCTTTTTTTGTCTTTAAAAAGTGTAAGATTACTAAAAACAAGAAACTTTTCCAAAATTCCTATTATTCTAGGTGTATTATCCTGTTATCACAGACAAGCAGTCAGGAATCTCAAAACAAATGTTGAAAAAGCCTTCATACGGCACTTCAAGCAAGCCAAATGGAAATCCCAATGATGCAGAGTAGTCAAATAGTTCATCTGTATACATCCATCCTTCCCAGTTGAATTATTTCAACTACGGCAGGATAAAATGGAGTGAATAAAATTCTGAAAACAGAAATCTGATATATTGATTGTGATACACAATCAAAGATAGCAATGTGCCTATGAGAGACAACTTTCATATATTAATACATTTTGTCTCCCCTTTTAATTACTCCCTCTTCCTAGAAATAGTAACTCCAGTCATTTTGTTAAAAAGAAAGTATTTCATATCACAATTCACAGATACTCCTGTATCTGCTGAAATGTTATTTGCCAATTACTAACACCCCTACCCGTCACTGACTCTGGTATTACAAGGCATTTTTAATATAGTAAACAGCAACTATTTTTTCATCTTAAAATATGGGCTGCATTAAAATACAAAACAAGTATCACCTAAATATATATTTCTGTTAAAGAATTGATTTTAATCTCAGTGTAGTGATTTAATAACAGAAAATTGCCAAGAAATCCAGGGTGAAAGCAGTATTTTATACAAAAGGCAAATGAAAAGTAGATGAATGCAAGATAACCATGAAATTTTTGAAAGTACAAAGAAAAAAATACTTTTTTTCAAGGACTGTTGCCCTTAATTTAGATATAATTTGACACATTGAACTCCGTGTGTTTCTAAAAGAACAAAACAGGAAACAACCACATCCCACTCAATACACTTGAATGAGTCTTATTAAGTTGAATGATGTTTGCTTCAGGCCATAAACAGCAATACAATATTCATCAAAGCTCACCAAATTAAACTTTTCTCCCACTTGCTTACCTCTAGCCCAGCTGATTTCCCCTAAAAGTAAATCGATTTTGCACTGACAAACATAAGAGTTGATACAAAGGCTCACAGATAAACCAAACCAAAGAAACCAGGAAAAGCCACCCCATAGCGTGAGAGTATTCAATTCATGTAAATTTATAGAAGCAACATTTACAGAGAAAAGTAAACTACTTAATAAGCTAATACATATATTCTTTGAAAAGACAGACTTCTGGACACATCCATCCTTCCCTCATCAGCCTTCCACTAACACAAATGTGTAATTTAATTTTAATAAGTTGCATAAGTATTAGACCTCTGGAAGTGATGCATTAGCACAGGGTCTTATCTATCTGTTCACTCTGTTCAACAAAACAACTACAATGTCTCTTGCAGCTTCTGGATTAGGCAGGGCTCCCTCATCTCAGGGTCCTACAGGAATGACGCCTGAAGCAGCAAACAGACTGCACATCCACAAAAGTGTCAGGATCCCAAGCGAGCCCTGTTTGTGCTGTGAAGTACAATGGGGAGAGACAAATTGGAGTTCAGTTGTCTTCAAACTCACCACTTAACAGGAGGGACAGGCTGCAGTACTTGGGCAGGTGTCTTCAGTATACCATGACAGAAGGGAAAATGGTCCAGACACCTTCCAATGTTGGTGCAAAATCATGGCCTCCAAAATTCAGTAATGCCTGGAGGCCTTACATGAGCAACAGCTTCAGCCATGCACAGAAAAAGTTTTCCTCCCAAGTTTTTAAGTCTGTTGGTCTACATTTATGGAAAACATGTAGCTATGGCAATTTCAAAGCAAGATTTGTAGTGTTCAAACACTTGGCAGAAGTCTTTGTGTATACCATTGCCTGGTTATTGCCTGACGCTTCTAATGGAGTGAGAATAACAGGAACAGTACAGCAATAAAAACCCCACAGGTTAATGTTCTATTTCAGGTTAGCACAAGGGGGAGTGGGACTGCTGCTCACCAACACAGTGCTGCTATGAAAGAAAAGGGATCAACAAAGGAATGATAGAGTCTCCCAAAATACTTAATGGGTACCTTTTACCATAAGGATATGTTTCCTACATCACCTAACAGAAGAACTGCACTATAATTTAAATTATTATCCTATATTTTAATAGACTTTCTTACCCATCCACCCAAATATGCAGATGAACCATTTAAAAAAAAAAAAAAAGGCTCCCAGAACAGCAATAAAATTTGACCTTGCTCACTTATGGAAACTAAAAGTATACACATGAACAACAAAAAAGCACTTCTGAAGTAAGTGTTGCTAGCAGAAAAACACAACAGATGCAGATACCATTTAGAAATGTTCCATATGATCCACAGTGTGATTTTCTATATTAAAGTACAGTTTTATACCAATTCTGCAGAGAAGTATAATTTGTAATAGCAGTGATTTTTTTTCAGTTTGCTCATATATCAAAATGTTCTGCTAAAAACCACAGCTCCTCAGTTTATCTTTATGGTTGACTGAGGCTGATAAATTCAGTGGTGGTTATGTATCATTAATATCACAATAAGAGGACATGCATTAGTGTGTATAATTATTGAAAATGTTTTTATTAAACCAATGGTTTTTTGGTATCTCTACAAAGAAAAAAAAATACACTGAGGGTTGTAAAACAAAGGCTTAAATCCACAATTACTAAACAACAAATATACCATCAGGTGCAAGGGTGATGGAAAGCATCCAGAACCTTCACATCCATAGAAAAGTAGCAAGCAATTATCCTTAGTCTATGCAAGATGACAGAATGTAAGTCACATTACGCTTCCCCAGACACAGGTTGTATCAATCCACTGTTCAAGACACCTTAGAAAGATCTTTAGACCTTAGCTTAAGTTAAACCTGAAACCAACAAGGAGAACCAAACATGATGAAGTCCACAGAGCCGCTAATCACTCAGAGGATTTGCCTACTAGCCAGTTAAAGCTGGCAAACATTGACTTGAAGGGAATTCAAGAAAATACATAGTTCAGAATATGTTATATGTAAAGCAATAAATATGATACTTTGACTTCCTCTTCTATTATCATTCTCCCTATTGACTATTTATTAGACCCTGATCATTTTCCTGGAATAAATGTTGAAATAAAGAGCCTTTAGTTACCCCATTTCTGATATCACTTTTATGTAAAGCATGCATCTTTTTAAGGCACCAAAAAGAAAAAAATAGACTTGGATTATATACTTTCAACATTTTACTAGGTAAATTCAATCCTAATGCCAGACTTATTCTTTCTTAGTCAAAATTTGAAGGAAACATCAAACACTGGCATACATTCATGAAAAATACTATAGTGAATTTTTGTTTTCAGTTTTTCCATCAATAAATTCCATTCTATGTTCTCTGTCAATAAGGTACAAAATAGAAGTCAAAAGAATACAATATCTTTGAGAATAAGACTTCGTGTGTGTGGCATAAGACTAGCTTCCCCCTGTACTTCTGAAAGTCCTCGTGTATTTGGCTTCCTCCCGTAAGGCAACTTTCAGAGTTCATTTTAAGTCCACCTTCTCTAATAATAAATCCAGTACTTGGAAATCTGCAGCAATACATTTTGGCATGAGTACATGATTAGCTACATGTTTGCACAACGCTGTATTATGACCTTTTCAATACTGTAGTTATCAAACACTTTTTAAAACCCTTGGACTTGACATACATGTGTATATCGATCACCGCATGAAAACATACTAAGATGGAACCTTATTTTTCTCCTTTCATATACTCCAGTCTCCCTAGAACAAAATTTCAGACATTTTTGACTTTAGCAAAACCATAAAAACACTGAAGTACTCAAGAAAAAATGTTAAAACAACAAGCTTTCACGTCCAGGTCTGGAACACCTGGTGGTCTGTGAATCGCCCCTTAGACCACCAAAACAAATTATGAAAATCAAAAAGTGCTAACGTGCCTGGAAGTGTTCACTGCCAGGAAGTCTGTATTTTCACTAGCACACTCCAAAGGTCCCTGCAAATCAAGAAAAATTAAAAAATGTTCTAAAAGACAGTGACAAAATGCTTGTATAGAAAGGCCTTGAACTTCGTATTTGCCCCACCACGTTTTAAAAAAAAAAAAAAAAAAAAAAAAAACCTGTCTAGTTTTCTACTTTCCAATGAATAACCTAACCTGGCAAATCCTGGCAGAACCCTTTGAAGCTCAGCTTAGAAACAAAGATACCACAAGCACAGTTATATTTGCTTCTCAATAACTGGAAGTCCTGTCACACCAGTGTAACTCCCCAACTTCCCCTCTGTGCTAATGGGATACAGACATGGACTGCTATGGACAGAACCCTAGGGCAGAGACTGTGAATCTACCAAGGTGTCTGTTTCATACACCTACTCTCTTGGACTGGTAAGCTTTAATATAAATTATTTGACATTATGTTTGCATCTCCACATAAATGTCCAAATTCTATTACTTAGCATTCCAAGGCAAGCCAATGTTTCATAGTGCCTGTAACTGGTTATTAAGAGACTAAAGACCCATGCAAGTGACTTCAGAAATCTGTAAAACTTAGAACAGAAACCTACATTCTTCAGTTCCAGTCCTACATTTTATTCAGCAGGGACATCACCTTTCACACACTTAAAACCGTAATTTGAAAAACACCACCTGCCCCAATATGTCAGAAATTTGGTCCCTTCTTTTCTTATCCTGTGCAACCTTTTCTATCTCCAAGCTGCTCACAGTGCTTGCAGAATTCAAATTTTGTAAGATACATACAAAATGCATCCTGAAAAAAGTATAGAAGTGATTTGAATAGTTATCTCCGAATCAATATATTTTATTTCCTGCTGTTTTGAAGCAATGAATCCTTTAAGAAGGTTAACACAAAGGTGTTTGACAAAAATTTATAAGGCCTCTTTTAAGATCTATGAGGAAAATTTAGGTCTTATTAACCAGAAGAAAGCAAAACATGTCCAACATAGTTATTCAGAGTCCACCTCCAGCAGAGGGATTGTATAAAGAGATGAAAAATTGCCTAACATCATCACCTTAATATGTACATCATATGAACGGTGGAAACAAAAACCCATTGATTTTTTTCAGAAATTGCAGTAATGTAGTTGAAGAAAGTATATACCACCAGGGCTGATATGAGTATAAAATTAAATTTAACTGATGAAAAACTTTAAAGAGTCTGCTGAAAATGAATACAGAATGTTTCTTACTTATAATGTTATAATTAGCTGTTAAAAATAGTTCTTCACAAGATGCTGTTTCATACTTGGCATTATAGTGAAGCCCACAGTCTGCATAAATGATGTCATAGGCACAAACAAGCCCAAAGAAACTCTAATTTGGGCCTCGAGAAGACTTCCTAGGTCAGAGTCAGCAAGCAGCAGTAACAGCTAAGCTGTTTTTCAGAAATAAACTGTTCTGTTGGCCATATGTATGCAAAGATGGTTTTATACATAAAATACAGTTAATATGTGTTCTAGATAACAAAGAGCCATCAGCACCAGCCCCAGCCTGCACATGTTGCACTCCTGGGACACTCTCAGTACAAGTCTGAACAGTACTTTGAAAACAGACTGGTTCAGAATGGTGGTAGTTTTTACAAATTGGAACATATTGCTCTGGTTTCTCTTCAGAGTAGTAAGACACAAGTAAGTCAGGCACCTGTCTGGACAAGAACAGTATCACAGAGATGAAGACTGACTGAAGGACAGAGTTATCCCAAATTGTAGCACTCTGCCTGAAAAATAAGAAACATTTTTTCTAGTAATATGCCCTCACATAACTACAAAATGAATACCAGACAAAAAGCAAGGGGACAAGCTTACCAAAGACCACAACTAGCACCTCCCAAAGACCATAGCTGATTTGGAAACACTACACATTATTTTTCAGCAAAACCACCAGTGAATGGCAGCTAAAACAACTGCCTTTCTGTTGCCATCAGACACAAGACTTGGCTCGTTTCTAGTTTGCCCTAACAAGCATCCCATATTTTACTTGAACTGGTTGGTTTCCATATTT
This sequence comes from Cettia cetti, assembly GCA_013401135.1. Taxonomy (NCBI): domain Eukaryota; kingdom Metazoa; phylum Chordata; class Aves; order Passeriformes; family Sylviidae; genus Cettia; species Cettia cetti. The sequence continues at coordinate 72,272 of VZUI01041677.1, forward strand.
GAATGCCAATAAAACAATGACCAAACATCTCCCAGTTAAATCTCGTGGAAAGCTGAGACAAGAATATTTATATACAGGGGGCTAATGCAAACATCAGGGCATATGGCCCAAAAGCTCATGGACTGAGACCAGTTTTTTTATTTTAATTCATAGAATCATTAAGGTTGGAAAAGACTTACATGATCATTGAGTCCAAACTTTGACAGAACACCATCTTGTCAACTAAACTAGCTCTAAATGCCACATCCAGTAATTTCTTGAACATTTCCAGGGATGGTGACTCCACCACCCCCTGGGCAGCCCATTCCAATTCTTTCAGTTAAAAAATTCACCCCAAGGTCCAACCTGAACATTTCCTATCACAACTTGAAGCCATTTCCTCCAACAGGTTGCCTGGGAGAAGAGGACAAGCCCCACCAGGCTACAGTCTCCTTTCAGGGAACTGCAGAGCATGATAAGGTCATCACTGAGCTTCCTTTTCTCCAGGCGAAACACCTCCAGCTCCCTTAGCTGTTCCTCTATGAATTACTCTCCACACCCTTCACCAGTTTGGTTGCCCTTCTCTGGACATGCTCCAGCACCTCAACATCCTTCTTGTAGTGCAGGGCCCAAAGCTGGACACAGGACTCAAGGTGTGGTCTCACCAGTGCTGAGTACAGAAGGACAATCACTGGTCTGCTCCTGCTGATCACACAGTTTTTACACAAGCCAGAATGCCACTGGCCTTTTTGGCCACCTGGGCCCACTGCTGGCTCATGTTTAGCCAACTGCTGACAAGCACCCCCAGGCCCTTTCCACCAGGCAGCTTTCCAGACACTCTTCCCAAAGCCTGTAGTGATGCACGGGGGAGGGTTGTTGTGACCCAAGTGCAGACTCAGCACTTACATTGCCACAGTCCATACAGAATCCAGAAGGGCTGAACACTCTTACCACCTTAAGTCTGAATTTTCTTCAATAGCTAAGTCTGAATCACGTCCCTCAAACTCCTTATAACAGATTATGGTCTTAGAAATTTTGAGACAGGACATTAACCCCCATACATCAACAGACATGTGAGTTTCAACATTATTAGTTCCTTACTCTCAGAATCTCCCTAGAGAGCAAATGTCATTAAGACTAAAAGTAAACTACTGTAATTTAAAGAGGCAACAAACTCTGTAATATTTCAAGAAATACAAGTCCAGTATTCTCAGCACTGTTCAGCAGAAATAAAAAATGAGGTTGGGAAAAAATAAATCCAAGAAAAATATACTGAGCAGAATTCTCTGCTGTTTCCCCTGACTCCTTCCAGCTCTACATTTGCAGCTCAAAACCTCCCCTTTCACAGAGACAAATATGAACCCACTCCCTCCACAGGCCATCCTTGCCTTGCTGTCTGTAACCTTTCAGGCCAGGTACCACCCTTCTACCCCAGAGATGGCAATAGCTGGACTCCTCATGGCATTAACTTGTCAGAGATATGGGCAAGACGGGTCTGTAAAGGTAACTACAAAAAACCAGAAAGCTTTTGTTGGGAAAATGCAGCAATATTATTTTTTGCCTTCAGTAATCAAGGTTAAGTGTTAAAAGAGCTTCTAGATAACAAAGCCCACCACTGTTGCAAGCAGCAACAAGCTACACAAGACACACCTTGCTTATTTCCATTCTGGTGGGAATATTAGCATTTCAGAACCCAAGTTCAGCTCAAAATCTGTAATAACTCCCTCTTGAGACGACTCATACATACAAATTGTGACTCAGACAAGAGAGTAAGCACTAACTTCCGATGTATGTGGGCACACAGGGTTTTATGTGCCCAGAAAATTCACCTAAGTTCAATAGGACACCTGGCAGAGGTAGCTCCTGGCATGCAAAAAAGGTCAACAGAGCTGGGGCCTGTGTTTCATATGGGACAGCAACACATCAATCAGATTAAAAGGTTACTTTTTCTACATGCCTTTCATGTAACATCTGTGTGGAAGTTTTTCCTCCACAGAGCTACATTATCAGTGCAAAGTGCACGTGGAGGAGCAAGACATCAATGGGAATCTTGCTTAGGAGGGGATGTTCTGTTAACCAGAAGACAGCAAAGCAGATTGCAAATCACAAAGCTGTCAGAGCACAAGCAAACCTATTCCATTCACAGCGGTTCATGCTAGCATGAAAAGCACAGGCTCTTATAATGGCACTGGTCAAAAGAAAAAAATCTCTTGGTTACAAATTAAATTGGCTTACTTCTTCCCTTTTTTTGTGAAAATGGGATTTGTATGTGCTTAAAGGACAGTAGATTACCTTTATTATGCAAAATACTTAAAATAAATCCTTACCTCATTTTTAAGACAGAAAGGATGTATCTTCAAAGCATAGGTTAAAGCAAGGGGCAAAAATGTAGGTGCATTTTTTTAGAAGAATGATCATACAACAGCAACCATGTGGAACTACACTGCTTTCTCCATTCATTTTTTGAACCCTTAAGTTAGGGAAAAAAAAAAAAAGAAAACTCAAGAAATATCACAAAATGTTCAAGAATTCAAGAGCCTTAGTTAATCTTCCTGAGATAAGATAACCCTGCTGGTTCCTCTTTTCAACCTGCTTGGAAATGCTAATTTGTTTCCACATAGAATAGAACAAAACTTCTTGAAAGATCTCAAATAACTTCATGAAGTAAGGCACGATGGCTTTATTTGTTTTTTTCATCCTTTTCCAAAACAAAAACTTTACAGTCAGCTGCCTGATCACTCAACAAGCTTTCCTCAGCCAGTAGTTTTCAGTAATCCAGATGAACAAAAACCTTCCAAGTCCCAACTGTGTCAGATCGACACCAAAGCCAAAAGAGAAATGCGTCAGCATTCGGCAGCCATGGCATGCACACATATGCTATCAATCAAGTACTGCTAGAATGAAGGTAAATACCACCAAGTTTTACAAGGAGAAGCCTTTGGGTTTTGTTCTTCTCCCCAGACTCTCTGGATTATTTTAAGAAAGAAACAGGGCTACAGATACCCTCACTGTGTGCTCACTGAACTGGAAGATCACATCCTGAAAAACAACACAGAAGTTCTGAGATATGAGGACAGCCACTTCCTTATCCCTCAAACAAAGACTGTCATATTTTTATCTTGATTGCTCATCTCTAGATGAGAAGTCGCTTTCTTCTGCTAACTTCAAAGATATTTAAATTTTTCATATTCTACATTTAAGAATAGTTCAGAGAATCTACACTAAAGTAGCAAAAATCAAGTGGAAATCAAAACTGCTAGTACATAAGATGCAGGCTATTTATTTCTGTCATATTGGCACACTATACTGGGATAACACCAGTATACTTATATATATATATAAGTATCACCATATTCTTATCCAATCTGAAAGTAGTTGTAAATTGTCCCTACAGTACTTTTAGCATGAATCACTGTCCTTCTTATTTAATAGAAGCAGAAACATGCAATCTAAAAACATATTATTCTTCCTCAATTATCAAAATATCAAGCTGTAGAGAAACATGTCTGCATTGCACTGATACAGTTAACTTCACTATACGTGGCACTAGCAGCACTGGTGGTTACTTGGGGATGAGGGAAGGGAGAAAGACTTTGCAGACAGCACTTCAGAGCTTTTAACAATCAACGACGGTAATGAGATCCTATTACCATTAATTTAATTTTTATTTGCAATGGCTTTAGTCAATATCGAAACTGCAACCCACCTAACTAAATCCATACAGTGCTTCCCAAACAGGCCATGAATGTATCACCACTCACTGAAACTGATGCCCTACACACACACTCACATGCCCACACAGCACAAAGTCAGGATACCTCAAAATAGGAAGTGTACATAAAGAACACAAACCATGTCTGCATTACACACTGCCAGCAGTTTTCAAAGAGAGCATTTCATTCCTTTAAATGACTAAGCTGTCTTTGCCATTCCAGACATTTGCAGCATTTTTCTCTGCCGTTAAGTGGAATTTTCTGACAAGGCTTCTGGGAGAGGCCTGCAGACTGACCTCCCATGGAGCACCTACTCCAACTTAGTAATTAAAAATTTAAATAACACATTCTTACATCTACTTCCAACTTACTCTAATTTACACTTTACAGTAGTTATCAAATGGACAAACATCATGATCCAATTACACAGCAACAGAAAAAGAAAAGACTGAACAATTGTTATTATTCCCAGCAGCCTCATCTGGGCAGTAACTTCACAGTATTTAACAGATAAGCCATGGTACAATATACTTGACATTTACATTTTCAAATGTATGTTCTATCCAACTGCCCTCAAAATATTGGTTTAATTAAGATATAGGACATTACTGTTCAGAATCACTTCACTAAAAAGGCATATGTTAAATAGTCCAATAACCAGTATAATATAATTGAGCTCTGTCACCTGGAAAACCATTGCTTAACTAGAAGAAAAATCAATATTCCCTTTTCTCAAAATGTTTTCCATTTCACTCTGAAATCAAAGCTGAACCAGAAATGCATACTGAATACAGTCAGCAGTTCCAGATGAACATAAAGAATATACTCAGATTTACACATGATTTTAGAGCAGAGGGTTTATTAATAATAATTCAACATCTAACATGGCATTTAATCAAGACTTAAACTATTTATCTCTCCCAGTGAACAAAGACAGAACTTACTGAAAGATATTATCAAAATGAAGAAAAAGCAACACTGATACCCATTAACCACAAATAAAGGCAAACAGGACACAAATGAAGAGAAACTGAAGGTCAACATTATAGGATAAAAATCAAAATGCAAAACATGCATTCCAATAATTCCTGGTGCTTTAGGTGCTGAAACAATGCTCTGCAGAAAGTGGCTCATTCACAGCATCACATTACAATCATAAATCTTTCTTATAATGAAAAATGCATATGGGGAAAAATGTGCAAGTTACTACTCCTTTCCATATGTCAAGGATTTTTTCAGCAAATTTTATAGGTTTAGCCATGTCCTAAACAAGTAGGATAAAAAAAACCACTCTAACTTTGAAAAAAACAGCAACAATGCATTGTTTTAGAAAAACAATTGGTTTTCTTTTAAAAAAAAGTAAAATGTCACAAAACACAAAGCGAATTAACTCTGGCAATAAAGGATGTATGTATTTTACGTAGAGGCAAAGGCCTTTATTTTAATAAAAGCTCCAAAATATCAGCAAAACACAAGCCACTTTCAACTGATATATTGACTGATAATGACACCAAAATAGCTCATTTAAACAAGCTCTATTTGTGAAATAACTTGTGCATTAGAGAAAATGAAAAAAAAAAAGGTACTCTTACTGTACATGTGATAATGGGAGGTTGTCTAGCACAAATACAAGACTTGGGGGTTCAATACAATGACTATCTCTCCCTAACAAAATAAAGACACTTAAATATTAACACTGCTGCCTTATAGTTTTAAAATTTATTTAAAACCTTAAAACTTTCCACTCTAAATATGGATTCCCTTGATTTCTACCCTTTAGCAAGAGAGATTTTCTATACACCCATTTCCTACTGCAGTGTGTTTGAGCTCTCACCAATTGATCCTTCTCCTCATTCCTGAAACAGACACAGAACTCTCCCCGACGCACCATCTACTACCCACCTTCCAGAGGATCTCAAAGAAATGATGACTCTAAAAATTCCTACCCTCTGATTTTAGTACAAAGAAAAGCCCCCAAATTATCTTTATTAAATATGTTGAGAAGGCAGCATTACAATTAAATTTTGTCTTTCCTATATGTGAGCATTCTAGCCATGAGAAGCTACAAACATACATTCACTACTAAGTATTAACTTTTTGAAACTAAGACGAAGAAACCAAATGGGTAACAAAAGCTTTTTCAAGTATATTAAAAATACTTCTACAACTTCATTATCACCCACTATCACACCAAAAACTGAATTCTGTGCCTGGTGTTCAGCATGTTAAAAGGATTATTTGTTTATTTGGTTTTGCTTGGGGGTTTTTTGTTGTAGCTTTTTTGTTGGGGTGTTTCTGGGGTTTTTGAGGATCAGCAGTAAGGGAGGTTAGAAGAGGTGAAAAAGCTACCTACCCTAGAGCTATGAAATATGAATTCAAATAATCCTTAGGGTAAGTAAAGGGAGGTGAGAACAGCAGTCATCATTCCTTCTTCAGGTTTATCGGCATCTTCACTAACAAGTAAACCAGAGTCTGGTAGTAATAGCCAACTCCATTTTCATCAATACAGCATGTCAATCCCATCCTTCCCCTACCACCCAAACAATCAACCTGAAATACTGGACCTCATAATCTGGTGTCAAATGCTCTAAAGTGATGCTAACAGCTCGTAGCAAACACTGCATAAAGACACTCTGCACTGCAGCCTGAAGGCAGCAGGCAGAGGCTTGGGCACACTTGCTCTTACAAAATGCTGGTGGCTCCTGCACTAGAGAAATGGCAGGACTCAACACAGAGCCAGGAAAAAGAAACAGAGACAAATTCAGAAGAAAATGAGAGCATATTCAACGTGCTTCCCCCTCGATTTTACTCTTGACAATATTTTTGGCTCTGTTTCCTCACACGTTTGCATTACCCGATCTACAGTTCTCCCCTGAGAACTCCTCTTATTAATATGTGTAGGAGGTTTTGTATTTTTTGCTGGGATCTCGTTCAGAGCAAAACTTTGTAGTGAAGTTACATTAGCAACTACTGACAAGAATGGTTTTAATACTGGATTGTTTTCATGCACAGTCTGAACAACCTGAAAAGTGTAATGAAGAACGCACATTCTGCTTTGCCACAGTAATACATTCATCCATTCTCAACACACGAGTGCATCTTACCTGCTCTCCTGAACCCTCATCTCCATGGCATTACTTCCAGGAAAGATTTGGCTCCTTACCATTGTTTAGTCAGCTAAGTTACTTGGCTGACTTGATAGTGTTTTCACTTTGTAGCATTATAAACACGTATTTTCAGAATATTTTTTCCTAATAAGAAACTACAGGACTGAAAATTGCCCAGATATCTGCACACCTCAACCATAGCTGTGTTCAAACATACAGCCACCTGCTGCATCAACAGAAAGAAAGGAAACCAACTGCACACACTAGGAAATCAATGCAGAGTCAAATTTAAAAGAATATAACAATGTTATTCAATGTAAAGTCGTGTTCAACACAAAAATATAAAAGGGATTGTGACAGTACAATGTGGGGAAAAAACAGAAGTGTAAAAAGACAAAGACCATACTTCTGGGATCTTGTTTTCTTGTGACCCACACCTGATATAAATGAGAAGCTACAGGAGACAATGGTGGCACCATAAAGTACTAGAGATATTTCCTCCTTAACACTATACTGTGATCACAATAAATAAAAAAAGAAGGTTTACCAAATATTTTCCTGTAACAGCTCCCAAGGATGTATGTCATAATTAATTGCTGTTTTGTTTTGGAGGTTGCATTGGGTTTATTACTAGAGTCTATCTTTTTTATGAAAAGTCAGACGCAATAACTTTAAGCATGCAAAAAATTCAGACAAGGATGCAGTTTAAAAATATATAAGTCTATGGGCATCAGAATAATTCAATTATTAGCAACACATAACATGCTTTAATAAATTATATTACTTGATTCTGATTTTTATTAAAATCTTAATGAAAACTAAACAGAATTAAATTACTTCCTGCTTATTCACAATTGCCATTTTATTGTTCTGTTACTACACTGGCACCACTATAGTTACACTATTAATTTTCTATTGTGTCACTGTATGAACTACCCACAATATTCTAACTTTATAGAAGCACTGTTGTGCAACTTTTAACCTGATTTCTTGCTCTTGAGATGTAAGGAGGATGAGTTCAGCACAGGGTAAGGAAAATAAAGGAGGGTCCCATGCCAACAACATGCCATACAACAGCTTGTGTATTAAAGAGAGAGTTAGGAACTCAATGATACAAAAATTTTAAGTCCCTTGAAATATACTAAAATCTATTCCAGACTCCCATGAGGAAATATATGCATTTTCAGCATATTTAATAAGTGCAATAATTGAAATGCTTAGAAGTTAGAGTGATTAAAAGCTACATTTATCTTTTCCAGCACATTAGTGTACAATTACAGCTGGTCTAAAAATAGGCAAAGTTACTCATAGCTGAAAAGATCAAAAATTGTATAACTTGAGTAACTTCGTTTATTTTTAGGCCAGTCTTAAAAAGATCAAGAGTTCCACTAGATTAGGGAAAAATGTAATTGCTGTTGGTAGTCAAGCAGACATATTTTATTGAACTGAAGACTAAAGCTGGGGACTTATGAAAAATTGTTTTAAATAGATCATGAAATAATCTCCAATTTATGCAACTTGTCAATAAAAGACAAGTTGATTAACTCAGCCAAGAATAGTAACACTTTCTTTTTGGAAGCCATGCAAGAAAATTAGAACTCTCATACTTGGAAATGACTGTTTTAAAAAAAGTTGATAGTGTACATTTTCTCACTATATCTAATGAAACAAAATGTCTATTTATCTATATTTAAGCATACTACAGATAAAACAAACTTGCAATGAATTAACATAATCTGCAGAAAAACTCAATTTTCTGCCCTGCATGTGCAGGTGAATACACAGAAGAGATTGATATCTCCCATTGCGAGTGTGGCTCAGTGTTTCTAAGCAACCTTGCTCCATCATCTCTTGTGACAAAAACAAGTGAAGAGTTTGAACTGCAGTCTGATAGAGCTGTGAATACTAATGACTAACCAAAAAAAAGAAAAATCTCATCTCTCATTGAATTTTGAATGGAACAAAAAGAAGCCACAATTACAAAAATACTTATTAAACTGAAAACTCAAACAATTAAATATAATTGTGTCTTCAGTAATTATCTAAGAAATGAGAATTCAGATTTCAAACAACCAAATCAGGTAATTATTTCTTTCATATGCAGCACATAATATCCATGAACATATACATTCTCAAAATCTGCAAGCACACAACTAGAGATGGCAACATTTCCTAGCCATAGAATTTATTTTAATCCTGTCACCACTTCTGAAAAGCCAACCCACATCAGCAGGAAATTAGTTGCTCTGACCTCACCATCCAGGTTCATCATGCACCATCACACCATAGTATTGAAAATGCAAATGATAAAAGTAGCATACTGGTATTCTGCCCCAAAAAGTAGTTTGAAGTTATACAATTGTTACTAATTTTCAGAAATTGCATTCTGACAGACTTGCAGGAACTACAAGATAGAGTAACAGGTCAGAAATTTGCCTACTATTCCTTGTTCACCCACTCTGATTTTTGTTTAATACATAAGAAATATGTAAGTGGGGGAGGAAAACCCCACGTGTCTTTTTGTAATCATTAGGGGGATGGGAGGAAAATGCACATACCAATTCTCAGTAAAACTACGCAATTAGCAATTCAACAAAACAAAACCCTATTCTTTAGAAGAGCAGTAATTATACTGCTTAAGGCACTAAAAATGTCTCACAAGAAAGTGAACATTCTTACAGAAAATAAAGCAAGCTTTGACAGTCTCCTGCTTACTAGAAATCAGAAAAAAAATTGGACTACTTGGCCTAAAAAAGATGTATCAACTATTAATATTTTGTCTTTTAAGGACAAAATCTCTGTATTTGACTTTAACTAAGCTACAGCCTCCTCTCTATTACTGCAATTTGTCCAGGACAAAATGAAAACAAACTACACACCATCGGTAGTTTCAGCACTTTCTAAAAAGGAATTTGATATCTTACTGCCAAGTGTAGAAAGCAAGAAAAGAAGAGGAAAATGTAACAATTAAGGACATGTAGGTGAATTTTCATTCCTGCCAGAACACCATGGTGCTGCCGCAATTTGATTATTGAGACATGTTTTTGCCTGATTTATGGTACAAACAAGACCAAAAGCCAAAGTCAATAGTAAGACTTCTATTTAACAGTAAATGTGAGACAGAGAGAGAGAGAAAGGAATGGAAAAGTGGGGGGAAGGGGGAAAGAGGGTACCAGAAGGGGAGAAAAAGAAAGGAGATTAAGTAGAAAGATACCAGCACCCATGGATCCAGCAGCATCCAGTTGGTCCTTCTTTCACCCTGGGCTTCTTGGTGGTGGCAGTCCCAGCAGCCCCAGGAGTACCACCTTTATACAGTCCAAGTTCCAGGTGTCCATGGAGCCACTCCATGGCTAGTACCTGCCACTCCCATTACTTGGAGTGACCGGTGTATAAACAAACAGTTGGTTCCTTTCCCAGTTTGCCACAGTGGGGAATTTTTGTCCAGATGCATCAACCAGGATATGCAAACCAAACCTCACTCCTGTCAGGCTTGGAATTAGTGCCTTTCTGTCGCAAATTTCTCTGTTCTGCACTTATCTCACACTCCTGATGTTGTGGCTTATCTCACAGCAAGTTCCTTCTTGTGGCCTTTACAGTGTTGGAGGCAATTGTGATTTTTAATTCTCTAACAGGTGCCCACAGGGTTGACCAGAGCTGACAAGGGGCAAGCATTACTCAGAGAATCTCAGCACTGTTGGTGCTCACAGCGCTACACCTTCCTCTATAAGGACTGGGCAGCTGCTTGCAGTTCTTTAGAGTTTTTCACAGAATACCCTGACTTGGAAGGGACTCACAAGGAATGCCAAGCATATAATACATTTAACTATATATACTGGCTGATCTCAAGACGAGGGGAGAAAGGGAGATCTATATGAAGTAATTAAATGCTAATAACAACTATTAACAAATTAAATACTTTTTTTTCCCCAAAAACCTCCCTCAAGTGTTTTTTGTTTAACATATCCTTGATGATGTGAATGTCTCCATATTAACCTTGCAGGCTGAGCCTTTGAGCCTGGCTGCATCCCAGGCACTCTCAGGCAATGCACCAAACACAAGAAGCAGGAGATTTGTTGAAATCACAGATGTTGTGCTACAGCTTTTTTAGAGGCTTTGCTTCTGCTCAACTGACATTTTAAGAGACAGGATTTAAGGACAGTCACAAAGTAGCTAAAAATGGATTTTGCATACACAAGATTTGCCCACAGCCTGAAAATTCAGTTTACTGTTATTACACAAACATACATGATACAGTCCTAATACTGTCAAGATGCTATTTTGGAACAACTAATAGATTTTTACCAGGTAACAGAGATTTTCAGTATATTTTCCACAGCAATATGTAAGACAACAAAGCATTCTGCTGATGAAAGAATATGAAAACATCATTTCAAATGTATGGTAAATTAAAAATGGGAAGCTCTGGAAGAAACATATATATATATATATGAATATATATACTTTGCACTAACAAAATTACATATCAAAGACTTACATAAAAAATCTTCCTTCTACCACAGTGTCACTAAAGCACATATCAAAATACTGTAAAAAATGCTTTAAAAGAGCATAAAGCATAAATATCAGCAATTTATGAAAAAGTTCCCTTACTGTTATTAGTTTTATGCAACATTACCTAGAGATTGATATGTAAGTTATCATATTGATCTGCTCTCCAAAATTGAAAGCGACACAGACTAGAGAATGCACAATGAATTCATAAAGTATGAAATTGCAATCTCTTTACTATTTTGCTTTTCCCATACTACGTAGGATCGTTCTGCTAGCAACAGGGACTCTAGCCAAGGAGCCAAGAACCTGGCACTAAGGGTACAGTCAGGTTTTCTGGGATATAAATGTGAAAGAACAAACTAATGGCTGGACTTCTAAAACGCTTCTTTTCCCATAAAACATCTAATGAGGCTGTCTAGAAGAGAAAACTTTGCTAATAAAATTATAAATCACCCTTTTGGCTCCAACAGGGGTCACTTGAAAGGTTCTCCACATCTCTCAGAAGAGACTTATTTCTACAGAAACTGTGTTATCTTTGACAAAGTGATGTTAAGATATATCAATAAAACAAGCGAGTCAGGATTTGAAGTGATAGATAACTTTTATTAGACTACTCTGTTGTTAATAATAACAACAATAATAATAATGATGCTTTAATGCAGATAAATCCTTCCTCAAGTGTGAAGCAAAACCCAGGCTTTTAATGGAATATAGAAAATTGCATAAATATAAATAATCCTCACTTCTCATTTTTAATTTCTGTGTAGAATAGAGTAGGGATTTTTTCCATTAGGTAAATTTCATTTCGTAACACTTCGTTAGTCCAAATAATGAACAGATTATGCAAGACTACACAAGAAAGCTTAAAAAATTATAAAAACTTTTCCACAAAAGAATTTTTACTTTTCCACACCGAGTTCAAGAAGTGTTTGGACAATACTCTCCGGCACGTGGTGTGATGGGGCTCAGTCAGAAGTTGCTGTGCTCTTGGGGATGGGGCTCTGCCAGGATTTGGACTCTATGACCCTTGAGGATCCCCTCCAGCTCAGCATCTTCTGTGACTCTGTGAACACATCCTGGGATCCCTCCTGCATGCCACAAAACCTTACACTGAGTCAGGAAGTCATTCTCCACCTCAACCATTTCAGATCTCTTCGGTGAGGTCCAACTGTCCTTCTCTCCACAATTTGCGGAGCTCTTGGCCATAATTACACCTCATAGGAAAAATGAAATCACATGGCAGTCCTCCCTCTTCCCTGCTGTGACTCACTATAGATGGCAAGCAAGATAGGATTAACCAAAGAGGCTCAACTATGTCTTGCAGTTAGGAGATAATCACCAATTACTGCTTCAGACAAATCTGATTTAGCTTTACTGGAGAAGAAGAATTGTATGAGGGGGAGAGAAAGGGGGAAAGAGACCTTGGGATTTTGATAAAGCAAACTGATTTTCCACTAAGAAAATCAAATTTTATACTTGAAGTGTTCTCTCCTGATTAATACCACTGTATTTTCTAAAGAAATTCTCAACTAAATTGAGTTATTGATCAATTCGGGGTTTTATTTAATTCACTGCTGGCACCCATTTCTCTTTATCTAAGTATTTATATAATAAAAATAATAATAAATGGTCATCACCATGAAAGCTGAGTGCTTTACAAATTCTAAGAGGAATGTAATAAATGACTTCCTTGTTTCATTGAAAGTCCTGTCTAAAGCAAGTTTCTCTATAATTAGATGTACAGACAATAAATAAGAAATACCCATGGATTTGCACTGTTTGATAAGAAATACCTTGTTTAAAAGTATAATTTATTTTTATCCAAAAATCACTACACCATTAATTTAACTTAAATTTGACATTAACTTTTAGTGCGTATCTTCACATTATAAAGAACAAAAGGAAAAGCTAGCAATATTGGGGGTATTCTAACACCTTTCTTTATAAAAATTAAATTAAAGCAAACATTTAAGGGAAGAATTTACAGATCACTATCATGAGCCAGTTGCTCCAGGTAACTTCCTATAGGTATCACACTTACTTTTCAGACAAGTTATGAATACCTCATCTTTGGGGCAACAGAGAAGCTGCAGATGCTCCATCCCTGCAAGTGTTCTATGTCAGGTTTAATGTTTTGAGCAACCTGGTCTAGTGAAACATGTCCTTGTCCATGGCTGGGAGCTGGATTAGATGATCTTTGAAAGTTCTTTCCAGCCCAAACCAAACTATGATTCTATGATTTTGTTTTATGACAAGCTATTTTCAATTCCTACAACAGCAAGAACCTTTCAAAACCACTGGCTGCTGACAAAGAATGTAGAGCCCACCAATCCCGTGATGAGAGAAGGAGGAGCCCAACACCAGCCGTCTGCACTGCAGGCTGGAAATTTGGGTCAGCAAAGAAAAATAACAGCACATGTTAAATCTTTAATGAAAATATATAAAACTTCCATTGTCCACAAAGATATTCACTTCATCTTCTTCATGTTTACTAAGATCATCCAATGGTGGACTTGGCTATGCAAAAATAATCCTCACAAATATAACCAATAAATACATTCATCACCAATCAAGCACTGGGCTAAAATTTCCTTGAGAATCATAAACAGTATTATAGTCATGTCTCCTCAAAAACAAGCAAAAAATAAAAAGAATATTTTAAAGAAGAGTATATCATAGAACACAAGACTCCACAGGCACACCTTTAATTTTATGATGTTCTGATGCAACTCATTTATCAAATTAGAGGAGGACGAGTAAACAGCAGATTCACTGACTAACAAGATGGGAAGACCTATATGTGGGCAAAATCAACTTCCAGTTCTAAAATAGGCTTTAATATACTACTGAATGTACTAATATACACACAAGGTACAAAAAGACATTATCATTTTCACCAGACACGTAATTTCTATTTGTGATACACAATGTTGTGTATCATCTGTAATCACCAATTTAGATTATGAAAACCCTCAAGCAGTGGAACCAATAAATCATAGAATAGGTTAGAGCTATTAAAAAACATTAATTCTATCTCAAAGCTAAATTACATTTTGCAATTTCTATCAATGAGTTTGAATAGAACCTTGAAATGATTAATGTTTTATCAGAGATAGCCTGGGCAGTGTACACAGAAGCTGCTATTTAGAATTTAATGCTGGTGATGTGTTAGTGACCTAGTAAAAACGGATAGACTTATCACCAGTCCCAGCACTGTTGAGCACAACAGATTGCAAAAGTAAACCATGGATTTGTAATTAAGTCTGCAATCTAGAAGGCTCAATATTTGGTGGCTGACATGAGGTACTGCCAGCCACAATTCCGTAACAGTCCCAGTACGCTCGTGCCAGGGAAAAATTCCCCTGTAGTTGGTATCAGCATAATTGAAATGTATGCACGTAATTCAGGTGTGTGAATCAAGGCTCCCTCTGCTGTCAGATGAACTTTGGGGAACAGAAGCTCAGAGCTCACCTCAGCAGTGCTCTCCATTTGCTGTCTACTCACATCCTCATACCCTCAAAGTAAGAATAAAAGCTATTAAATCACATTGTGCCACTATTCCTGTTAGAGTTCCCCACCCAAGAGGAAGGTTGCACAGAGGAAAATGTCAGTTTTCTGTTCAACCACCTGTTACAAAAAGGTAAAGAAACAGCATTTTAATACAGAAGTGAGGTATCAGTAGCCTAGGCTTGCAGACAACTGCATTTATTGTAAATTACTTAAAAACACACCAAAACAAAGATCAGAACAGTATCTACATCTTCTAATGTCAAGTATCTACAATGGACCTGTCCTAGAAGGTGTATGCAAATAGAGCAGCCAAGCTGCACAGTGGATAGCAACATGACCAACATAAAGAGAGAATGAAAAGCAGTCAGATGTCACAAGGAGTGCAGTGTACTTGGAAGCAAAAGACAAAATTTAAACATGTAAAAACAAGAAGAAAAGTGATCCTATATTGCAGCATTAAAAATAAATTGAAGGCTATAAACTCTGAAGTAAGCCACCTGAAGAGGAACAAGACATCTCCAAAGAGCAAAGCAACATTTATTACAAGCCTCAATAAAACATCCAATAATGATGCAAGCTGTGGCTCTTTTGCAACTTTTAGAATACACTGGAAAGGACTCTTTACACTTAATTGGTGGTCTGCTTAGATCATTCAAGGCCAATACAGACAAATATATATACATAGTGTATGCAAAGAGAGAAAATATGGTTTCCTGGTAAAGCCACTAATGGATAGGATTATTGTTAAGAATAAAAAAGTGTATTTTGTTTAAATTAATAATGCTTTTTCCTTTACTGTGTCAAAAATAAAACTAAATTTTCTGTAATGATTTGTTATATATTATCCCAATATCATCTGTCACTATTTTTCCTGAAGAAAAAGAAACAAAGTCACATCTAGAAGACCTTTATCAATTTCTCACATACAGCAACTTCTGTCTATATTACTGGTGTATAAATATCTCTTCAAAATCAGTGGCAAATTTTTAACATTCATTTTCTCTCCCAAGAGAAGAACTTCTCTACATGAAAGTACAGAATGGGTTTATTTTTGTTTTGTGTTAGCCTAAAACTGCCTTATTTTTAGTTACTCTGTGTTTTCAGTAAAATTTCTATTAATTCTTTCTCCCCTCAATGGAACTGGAGATTAAATATTGTCACTTCTCTTCAGCAAAAAGCAAATTGTTCTCAAACAAAGGACTTAATTTATACTGCAAAAGACCCTGTTAGGAAAAAACCAAAACAAATAAGTAAAGAGGTTAATCATGGAAACACCTTTAAAACAACACTACAGATGAGTTGATCGTGCTACTTCTAAAATTCCTGCTCCAAAGAAAGTTTATAGGAAATGGCAGCAATAAAGTTTGACTGTGTTCACTACAAAAGTTTGATTAATTGCTATCACAAGCTGGTGAGAAAAGTTAGATTTTCATTTCCTTGCATTTTCTAATTTGAACACGGATATGGATGAAATGCTTTAATCGGTTTTTACTTACATTTTAATCAAATAAGTGCTACTGTTTTGCCACAAGACACTTTTTTTAAAAGTGTCTACTACCTCTACTAAACCATGGAAAGAAGTATCCCTTCTGCCCCGTCAAGGGCCAGCATTACAGGTCACAATTCAAAAAAAAAAAAAAAAAAAAATCACAACACGAACAGATCACAGTTCAAAAGTGAGGAGGTGTGGATTCCTCCTGAACACCAAGCCCTCCCCAGAACAAGGAGTCTGTGTGTGAAATGCTTTTGATTTAACTATATAATTCTGTTCAATCAGAACACTGTCAAAAATGTACCTATAAAAGGATTACTAGTAAAAACAATTCTTAGTAAGTCACTGCTTCGTTCGTCTACTCCTTGGCTAACAGCCATCTGCTATTTGCATAAAAATTGTTTAGACAGGGAAAAAGTTCACGAATTTTTTTTTATTTTTTAGTTGTAGAGGGCTTGAAAGTCCTGCAGTAGCAGGAATCTGATATTTTGTTTTCCATCACAAGAAAATTAATAGGTGAGCCAAAGATTATTAAATTATAATTTTCATCAAAATCTGCTAGTTTGAATAAGGTTATCACTCTAAATGAGAACAGGGAGGAGAAAAAAAAAACAGCTCTAACAAAGGTGTTTGTGAAATCATTGCTGCTTTTTCTCACAGTACTGTAAGACAAGATTAACTTCTTTTAACTTTTTATTACCGTTTATTTTTTAAAAAGAAAGCCTTTTTTTCTTATTTCATTACCTGGTTTCCTCCACTAGTCAAGCATACGCCCAGACGGGCAGCACCTTCCTTCCCACCCTTGTTCCAGCATATCTGTTGTAGTAAAGCAGCCCAGTAGAAAAAAGTGGTGAGAGTCAGAGTAACTCAGCCCTCACCAGCCCTTCCAGTCCCAGCTCATGTCCTGTGCTGCTAAAACTGGCCAGCTGCCTCCAGCTGGAATCAACATCTGCACAACAGAGCTGCTGCTCAAACCTGACCTCCTCCAACCCCCTTTGGTAGGCTGCTACATAGAAACCCAAACTCCAAATGTTTAGGCCTAATTTAATGAGAACAACTCCCAAAAGCATTTTTATTGTGAAAACCATCATTTTTTTTATCCTAATATGAAATTATGTAGATGGTGCCTCTTTTTTTTTAAGTCCTGTAAGATTAAAGAGCTTATTGCAGTTTAACTCCTTGCACTTGCAAAGTTCCCAGAAGGACAGATAGCAAGTTGCAGAGACTCTCTGAGGGGGCCAGAAAAAAAACATCAAATCCTGACTGAAATGGAGACCTGCTGTTAGATCACATATGAATTTTCCTAAATAAGTGATAACCATCTCTGAAGACCAGAACACCTCTTCTGTTCATAAAAATCAAAGCCTAACCAATAGACAACACAGACTTTTAGTGGTTTCAGCAGCATGATTACTTTTGTAAAATGCCTTGTTGCCACTTGCTCCAGTACATTTCATCAAAGTATTAAATAG
The DNA here is from genome assembly GCA_013401135.1 of Cettia cetti. NCBI lineage: Eukaryota > Metazoa > Chordata > Aves > Passeriformes > Sylviidae > Cettia > Cettia cetti. Next base: position 90,057 of record VZUI01041677.1, read on the forward strand.
CTGGACTATACTTGGCATACTAAGCCTATCTGACTTACACTAGTCACATTAATTTAAAAGTAATAAACCCAAGCAGAGAAAGTCACATTTCTTTTGTTCAGGAAATAAAAGTGCCTTCAGCAATAGTCAATCCATATAGATTACTTAGTGGAAATCTAACCATAATCTCATTTTACTGTATCTCCTAGAAAGGCTTTAACTTTAAAAGAAAATCAGCTACCAGGGAACAAGTCAACCAACAGTTCATGTAAGAATTTAAGAGACAATAGCCTAAGTTAGAACATACATGCATGTGCGTATATATCTGTATAAATTATATATGTATATGTCATATTATATATATACACTATTATCACTTACTTAAAGATCAAGGGGAAACTGTGGAACATATGTATGAACACAATTACACAAAAGAGGTTTCATTATACACATTTGTTTAGTTTAGTTAAAGCTGTTCTTGAAAGTGTAAGGAAATCCTTGCTATTACAAAAAACCAAAAATGAAACAGTTTCACTATAAGTTAAAACTAACAATTAAAAAAATCATGAAACATATTTAAAGGAATAAGGAAATTATAATTTCTTTTCCATCCAGTTTCATTAAAAGGAAGCAGAATTGAGACATTTGCAATGCAAAAGAGTCAAACAGACATGAAAAACATCAGTAACACAAAGGTCGAAACAGGATTATGGAAAATAATGAGGTCTTCCTTTTCTTTTAGAATTAGAATTAAGCAACAATATATAATGAGTCCTTGGTCAAATCATTATTTTGACTGGTAATACCATAACTTCCTAGCAATCCAAAGTTTCGATAAGGTAGAGCTAAGAAGAGCTGGAGACTTAACTATCTGGTCTTCCTCAGTGAGGAGAAAAAAAGAAGCATTTTATCTTGTAAGGTGATTTTAACTCCCTCCTTTTTCAAAATCCTCAACGACTAACCACACACAACATTAGCAACACCTCTACAAGCCTGGAAACCTGGGAAAGTGCCAAGAAGGATCCATTTCCTATTGCAATCATTTCATCCCATTCAAACCCAGACTCCGCAAAACATTTAATACTCAAGGTTAAATTTCAGTTTAAACAGTCACAATGAAATGAACGGAACTGTTCCTTGTTCAAGTTCTTTACTGAACTGTGTCTAAAGGGAGGAAATCAAGAATTTTATGTATACAGAAATACATGAAAGTCTTCTTCAAATAAAGATGACAACAGGAGCAGGCACAAAGTACAGAAACTGCCCATCATTTCAGGGTACCCTTCAAAAGCGTCCACCATTACATAAGAAATAGAAGGCATAAAAGGACCTAGATGTCAATAGTATGTCAATACTCAGCTAAGGTTATGAAGCTCACAGTCTCATGAATTTAGGCAGAACTGTGGCTTCTGAGGCTTAAAAACATGCTTTAATTCTATTCAGTTGGGAAATTAACAGTGCCCCATTTACTACGACTGGATAAATAATACTCATTGCACATTTGCTTAGAAAGGACAAATTTCTCATAGTGTGGTGGCTATATAGGTTGAATGATGGTTTTAATCACAGTGATGATTTCTTATTTCCACCTTGTAGTGCAACCTCTCTCAGCTGGACGACCCACATCTCTGACCCACTCAGCAGCTCAGGGATGGGGGAAAGAAATTGCTCCTCTTTAGAGCCCTGCTACTGACACTGCAGTGTTTGAGGCACAAGCAATTTAGAGCGACTCATCTTCAAAGTCAGCCACAAAATAAGACAGTTTTGATCATTTTCAGAGGTCACATAAAGCTACTCACTCCCAAGGAGAAGAGCTGGGATGTGTGGCAGGTTCAGTAGTGTCTGACACACAGAATGATATTTACATTTTCATACAGACACCAAATAAATAAAGGCAACCCATTTTAGAAGTGTCTCTGTTATGTTTCCAGCTCTGAGAATGAAGAAATATACTGTCTTTCCTTATACAAGTATTTAAATGTTTTTTGGTTTTTAATTATGATTATGCTTTTCTAAAAAACAATAATTTTTTCTGAGATAATTTATTTAGGAAATATATTTTCATTGCCTAGACTTAAATGACAGAGTAACAGGGATGTCCTGTAGATTGTCTGAGGCTACAAACATAGGGTGCTCTCTAAAGGTCCTGGGAGTCACCCTGCATCCAAAGCTGAGTGTTGCCTGCTTGGGTGGGCACAGTGCAAGGGACTGCTGGGAATGAGGCTCAAAAACGTTTCCTCCAAGCAGAACAGGACCCCCCACCCAAGTGTTTGCTTATGGGTCACTCCATTAAAGCCTGCCCAGTGAGTAATATAGGCCTGGAGACCACACGTGAGGCAGCACACCTCCAACAACCCGGCCAGCCTGTGAGGGATGGGGAAAGATCCCCGACATTGCTACAGCTTGCCTGCTTTTATCCACTTATTTGCTTGACTCAATAATTTCTGAGAGCACATTTGAATTTAATTTCCTTTGGTTTAAACACGAACATCTTCTAGAAGAAAATCACATTTAGAAAAAGCCCGCTGTAGCTGGTGCTCACAGATAAAATCTCAGCTAAGCACACAAGATGGCTCTATCCGTGACACCATGGCTTCCCCACAGCAAGCATCAGTACAATTTCCCTGCAAGTGTTTGATACCCTCCCAACCCCAGTATGGCTCTCAATGAACTCATGCAAGCTCAGTAAAGAACGTTTTTTAAGTAATATCCTGCCTGAGCAGGAAGCCACAGGGAGGCAGAGCCTTGGATAGCAGAGAACACACCCAGCCAGCATTTTGAGAGGTCTTTGGAGGTATATGTACTCCATTATCAGTGAGTGGCACAAGGACAGAAGCACAGACATCCAACAAAGCAGTATCTAATAAAAGCAATGCTCAGGAGTCAGAAACAGTAGCAGCAGAGGGAAAAGTCACCCAAAAGAACATTCTGCATGTACATAGGCAGAAAACCATTTGCATGCTAAGTTGTTTTAAAAGCTCTTGTATGGTTGCCTAGGATGCACTCCTTTTTCCTTATGGAAAGAAGAAATATTTAAGCTTATTACATTTCTAGTTGTCAGAATATACAACAGAATGTTCAGAAATATAGATTTAGTCCCCTACACAAAACAACCCGAGTATATATATCCCCAAAACATTTTGGTTCATTAGGCCTCAAAGAAAAGCATTTGCACAATCCATTCTAGATAAAAGTGAAAAGATACCATGTGAAAGAAGTCAAGTCAAGACCTGTCAGCTCATGCTAAGAAAGCTGAAACAGAGGCGACTCTCTCATTATACACTGTATTAAATATTTTTTTCCTCTGAGTTGTCAAGGCCTGTCAAAGCATTTTTTTCTTAGCAATATCCCATGATAGATTATCTATCATGTATTTGAAACAAACATATATATACACACACATAAGAAAGGCTTTCCATATGTCTCTACCATTCCAGATTTTTTAGTTTAAATGTCTCACATAGCAGACAGATGTACAAACCATTTTTCTTTTGCTGTACAACCTCAAATATAATAATTCTTTATGGCCTGAAACATGAGCTTTTAACAACATCTGTGCAGTTAGAAAATATAACTCAGCTTCCTAATCATTGTATAGAGAAAGAGTCTTTTCAAAAGTACTACCTATTGTAAATACATATTAGTGGCACAATGTTAAAATGATTATATTTTTATTTAATTACAATCCACTCTACATGACAGTTGAGGTAGCCTAGATCACAATTAATCTTGATTAGTGAAACCTGCAGCATTGCACTGTTCAGAGTAATCAGGATGATTACACAACATATGATCTTTATGTTTCTGTTTTGTCTCCGCAGTGGTTATCAGATACTTATCAATTTTCTGGCCCGGAAGAAAGTTTAGACAGAATGGCACAGGAACTAGCTAACCTGAATACATTTCACTTGGGCTGCAGAAAAGCCATAAAACCAAACAGATTGAATATGCAGGGCTTCTAACATTTGTTTTTGAAATCTGACAGAACCTATAGAAACTGATGCTTTAGAAATAACAGCAAGTTTTAGTACACTATTTAATTTAGATTATAATTTCTCATAAGTATCATCAGTTGCTGGGGAATGTTGATTTTATTTCTCTCTTATGCCAAATACAGCACTTTTACTAACAATGGTATCAAATTACCTGTATTATCCTGATACAACAGCAAAGCAGATAAAAGAAAGAAATCTTTTCAAAGGTGAGAAAGGGAAGAGGAGACTAGGACCGGATAATAAAAGGTCCTGAGTAAGAATGGGGAACTGGAACTATATAAAGGAGCCAAGACAAGATGGAAGAAGCTGGAAGTGAGCAAGTGGAATATATGTAATTCAGTAGGAAGGGACAGAAAAATCTTCAACAGCCAACAGTTGAGCTCTTCCACAGTCAATAACTGAAAATATTCCTCTTGTGTACAGCACTGGTTAAACATGAGGATTGTTTCCTGCTTGCCTGCATGCAAACTAAGATTGAAGGAAATACCCAACTTCTACGTGTTACAGCATTAGCAGAGCTTTGGGCAGCAGAACTAAGCTCTCCACAATCAGCCAAAGCCAAATGTGGTTTTCAGTTTGCATTTCACAGCCACAAAAAACTACACTCAAAAAGGAAAAATCTTATAAACTACTGTGTGGAAGCTTAAAATGTACATAAAAAGCTTTAATTCTAGCATTGCATCATGGAAGTGCTTCATTTGGTTACATAATTATTTTAGTCACATTTTGTAAGTTTTAGCATTTGACCTGTTAGGATTATTTACACATAAAAGTAGAGACTTTTAAGTTTGTGTGTAGGAGGCAAACGAACAAAAAACCCCATAGTGAAAAACTAATTTTGCCAGTCTGAAGTTTTCAGGTATATATATATACACACATACGTGTCATGTATAGACGTGGCATGTACATATGTGTCATAAAAGACAAACACAAATATCTGTTCTTTAAATTGAGAATTAACACTGAATGTCTATTCTTTTGTACCTATATTCCAAATTACCTTTGCAAGCAATATTTTCCCAGGAACAATTTGTATCATAGATGTGAAATGCCTCAATAAAATTCTGTATTATTTTTGAACATGGCCTGGCAATAAAACAGCATTAAAAGCATCTTCTTTCCTGCCCTTAGCTGAACCTCAGAACTTCCAGTAGGACTTTTCTGCATTTATGATCTAATCAGCAGGGTCAACAAGAGCCACTGACCATGAAATGGAAAGAAACGTTTCAGTGGTTATATAATGACACCTTAACGTGCTTCTCGTTAATCAATTACTGCCATTAGCAAGCCTCCGAAGGAGGAAGATTTGCAATGACTCTGCAATTAGGAAGCTAACTACAACTGTCACTATGACAAAAAACCAAAAACACAAAACCAAAAAATAACCAAACAAACCAAAACCCAAACATCTATGGAAACAGAAAAATCACAGAGAAACAATTACTCCACAGATGTTCGAGTCCAAGCAGCCTGGTAACTTAAAGCTATATAACTGTGTTAGCAATTTTAAGTTCCTTGAGAAAACGCTGTAGTGGTGTCACTGCAAGTAATACAAAACAGATGCTAAATATTTTACCAATATGTGCATTATACATTATGTACATCCCCTGAAATTTCATTTTTTAAATCTATCCAATCACAGTATGTCATTTAGCTTTGCTTTATTTTTAGAACTTTTTTTGACTTCCATCCTACCAGGAAAAACAATTTTATCCATATAGGAGATTCAGTGTGTAAATTCTTGCAGTGAAAAAAACTGTTCAATGAGATAGTATAGTCCAGGTCTGTGCATACAAAACAAAACAAAAAAATAATAAAAGACAATACAGAGGAGTTTAATAGGGTTTTTTTCACTTCTTATCATTTTGCTAATCCTCATTCATTTGCAAGTTAATGAATTAATTCATGTCAATTACATAATTAGAATGAAAACTCCTCTGACCAGGAACTTCATTTCTGTAAAGTACTGATCTCATTGACTGTGCCCTATAAATGATAATGACAAAGCTGGACTAGGTACAGTGACATTAGACCATCAGAGTACTGTGTTCTTCTGGGAATGTAGGTATTGTAGTTAGTATATCACATCTTAAATATTGCAATAAATACACCCCACAGAAAGCAGCCAACTTCTCCAAACCTCAGTGACCTCTAAAATAATACAGAAGGCTTCTTTATCCTAGCAGTCAAGGCACCATTTCTCAACCTCTGCTGCAGTTCCCAGCGTTTCCCAATAGCAACAGCTTCTACCATCTCCAATCAATAAACTGAAACCAATGTCAAAATTACAGTTAAGTATGTATTATTGTCAGAGAAGCATGACAGAAGTTCTCCCTACTATGTTTAAGTAGGCACACAAACACACACTCAGGCACTTACTACTACTATCACTACAGCCCTCAGCACAAGAGATGTTTTGAAACAAGTTTTCCTCACATCAACCATGAATTCAAAACCTGCAAACACCTGCAGACAAGACTTGTCATACGTGCTTTGTAAAAGACTGCAGCCATACAGAAACTTTGCAACAGAAGCACTAACTCTAATATTAATTTGACCCAAAAAAGCCATGCTGCTCCAAAACACAGCATGCAAGACTGCTGCTCATCTTCCTCTTATGCTGCTCTCCTGCTCACTCTCCTGCTGCTGCCCATTTCATTGCAAGCTACATTTTAGCTCCTACTGAGTTTCAGCAAATTATCCCTTGGGATTCTCCATCTGCCACAGTAGATCTGTGACAAATGCATGTATTTGAATTGGTTAATGGCATAAATCAGTGCACCCTCTGATCAAGACTAAACCTCTCTGATCCTTTGTAATTGAATTATCTATTGTATTTGGTTTATTCATAAAATATGAAAATAGAAAGCAATTCCCATACATGTTGTTACTACACCTCCTCACCGATGAATGTTTTTTCAATTTAAACTAAATTGGATTGAAGTAATTTTTCAGAGTGATGTCAGGGCTCCTGAAAAAGGGTAGTAAAGATGAAAAGTGAATTTTAGAAAAGCAGAAATATCATTTAGTACCAGTTACAAAAGTCCAGGTTAATACAGATAAGGAATATCCAAAATGTCTCAAATTCCTAGTAAGGAAAAGATGATATTCTCTAAAAGTAGTCACACTTTTCTGTATATCTTCCCATGCATTGCCTTTAATCTCTGTTAATGAAAGATCCCATGCAAAGATAACAATTTTCACCCCATGCACCTTAAGGCAAAACCTGTTGCTTTTCTCACATTCTTAAAAGAGCACCCAACCTTCTCCCCAAGGATAGAATTTTGCTGCTCCATTATTTTTGCCAATTCCTGAATTGAAAAATGTTCCCTCTTGTTCGTGTGGCTGGGTGGGAAAGGCACACCGCCAAGAGAAATGAAAATATATCCACACTCTGCTCAAAATAAAAAGCCATGACATGGATAAAAAGAAGGGAAAAGAAAACATCCAGAAAACTACTAATTTTTTCTATTAAATGAAAATTCTGTTAACCTCTGTTTAACTCTGTTAAACTCTGTTAAACACTGTTTTCTAATAATGGAAGCAATAAATATAAAGCAAAAAGTCATTAATAAATCTTATAGTTAGTGGCCCAACACTTGGGAAGCTAAATTGACATTTAAGAGAGTATTAAGGTCAGGAGTTTTGGGGTGTGATTTGCAGACCTGAACCTTGCCACCCAGGTTAGTTCAAACACCCTTGCTCAGCACTGAGGCCAGCTGGCCTCACACTGAAGCAGGTAAGTCCTTACATGATTTCTTCTGCTGGCCAGGGAATCAACAGAGACTGTAATTTCCTAAAGAGCAGTGATAACACAAATGAAAGAACTTTTATACAGTGATCAGCTGACCTTTCATTAGTGCTCCAGCTGCAATCCTGTAACAAAAATATTTCATTACCCAATTGGGTCTTTAAAAAATACATATCACAAAAGGCCAGATGCCACCAAAATAAGGGTACTAGAAGAATTGGAAGCTTACAGATCCCTAAGAATAGGAAGAAGTATGCACGTATTTAATGTTCAGCATCTCAGGTGACTAATAAATCTTAGTATGAAGCCATCTGCTTAGCTCTCATCTCCACTTATTCAGTCCTTATGTCAAATTATGCTCCTTAGTTATTTTTGTAAACAAGACACCAAAGTTTTGTCCAAAATGTTGTAGCACTCCTGGTGTATGTGCTGCCCAGTCTAGAAGAAATGCCATTGGACATGTGGTTACTGCTGTGGCTCAGAGGAGACAGGGGAGGAACATGAATCTCCACCTGGTGAAGGTTCACAGACGTGCCCCACCAAGGTTGGGGCAGACTCTATTGCATTAAGGTAATGGCCTGCAAGCCAAAGGAAATGAAACAGTCAACTCATTCCTGTCAAAAAGTTTATGATGCTAAACAGTCCTACTGATGATGCTCGATTGCAGGAGGCAGCAGGAGGACAAACTAGGCTGCAAATATGCTAGCTCATTTAAAAGCAAATCCATTTAGTACTGACAAACACACCAAGAGTATGTACATACTGTAGAGTGGCAGATAGTTTCAGAAACTGTTCAGCCTTCTCAGAGACAGTGGTTCTTTGTCAAAGAGAATTTTTGGGTTTTTTAGAGATTGCTGCCTTAGTATACTACGATAGACCAGGGCAGACTTAATGCTGAGCTGTTTACTATCTTAATTTGCACAATTAATCACTAGTATCAGCCAGTTTTTTAAAGCTTTTTGGTTTTCCTTTCTAGGTTTTCAGAAGAATCTCCAATTTTCTGATCGTTTTGAAAGCTTAAGAATGCATGTAGTAAGGCAACAAACCTCAAAAGAAAAAATGAGAGAAAAGAAAGCAAGCCTTTACCTTCTCCACAGAGAAAATTAATTTCAGCAGATCAAGCCTGTACTCCACACAAAGACATTCCTCCTTTTCCCAGTTTAGCTGATTCCAAATTTTCCCATTGACCTTGTCTAGATTAAATTTACAGTCAAGCAATCTTTTCTTTTAAATCAACAAATTGAATTAGTGATATTCTGAGCTGGGAAGCAGTTTTCACACGCCTACCAAATTTGGACCAAAAAAAATTTTCATATCTATTCAATTGAGCTAACTACTTGCAACATCCAAAACTTCTTTCAGAAGACTACTTCAGAAAAGATCATAATTAACTACAAAACCCAAGCTGAGACATCACTTGAAAACTGCTACAAAATCCTTATATATACACAGATAAATAAACAAAGCCACCTCCAAAACAGCAGCAATGAAAGTGATGCTTGGTTGTGAAAGGAGAACATGTAATTGCTTGGAAGGTTAACTTCACTCCCAGTTCAGTATCTACATTTGAAAAGGTGTAGAAAGCACTCAGTACTATCACCAACTGCAACTTAACCTACAAAAAACTACAACCAACCCAAGCCCAGAGGAGCTGCACTTTTATTTCTCCTCATAACTGGCCCATATTTCTTCTTATGCAAGGTTATTGCTGGGAAGAATATGGAAGGCTTACACAGATTTTGAATTCCCTAGTCTTTTGCATATTAAATATTAGTATGTGGAGGATCACAAAGAGACAAAATGTCATTAACTAATCAAAGCAAAGATAAAATGAAAGATTTATTTCACTGCTCATCACCATTGCAATACTTTGCATATCAAAGGCCACTAAATACACTGTTTTGAAAGAAACATACAGTTTTGTAGAGGGGAAAACATAAGGAAGCAAGCATGCAGATTATGCCTCCTTTTTTGGAAGTTGCTCCATCACTCTTCTCAACTGCCCTTCAGCTGAATCCTGGGCAGCAGTTGGTCACCAAATAATGGGATGGTAAGGTTCTTATTTTTATCTTTCATAATTCATTTGTAAGCAAACAAGAATAAATAAATAACAATGCTAATTTATTACTCTCTATATGGATATGGAGAGGGAAAGAATGGGATTAAGAACAATATTTCATGTTGCAGTGCAAACAGCAGCAGCTGGAAGCCAGTGCAATGCCATGTCTCTGTAAGAGCTGCCAATGATGTGAGACTCTGAAGATGCTCCCTGCCTTACCTTTGTTCATACTGTAACAACATGGCTGAGGTACAGAGGAGGATTCACCTATTTGGAAAATCAACTATATTATGACTGTGCTTTGAAGTACACAACTACTGCTGAATTTCAAAGTTTTTCTTCACTGTTACTTACATATTTGTCTTAGAACTATGGATATTCACTGAAAAGACTGCAGAATCACACCGCAGTGCTAACAGTTATAAAAATACATTTCAATATGATAGTTACAAGCTGTTATTCTATAAAATTTATTCATATCTTGGATGTGTCTAATACACACACAATAGGTACTAGTTCTAACAAGCAGAATGCTCTTAACCACTAATGTGGCTTCATGTATGAAACATTTTCAATTTATTTTTTAACAGCAGTGTTACAATTATATTCCTGTCATAGTGTTCTCCATACCTTAGCATGTATAAGCTAAACTATGATTTTTTCATCCATCTTATTCAGAGAAGCTCAACGTCAAGGCCATTTTCCATAAATACAGCAAGTGTACACAAATACAAATGAAGGGGTTCCATTTTGTTTACCAAATTTGGGAATGGGACCAGAAAACTGATACATATTTTATCACGAAGTAGAGGATGAGTTGGCAATTAATGTTTCAACATTTCAAAATGTTCTGATTACTGACAAAGCTGAACAGAAATGACTAAAAGGATCACCTTCTCTGAGCCTCTCATGCCATGCAGGTGAGCATTGCTCACACCATATGATGAGTTCCTGCCTGTTTCCAATCCTTATGTGCTCATACCTCAGGGGGAAAAAAAAAAAAAAAAAAAAAAAGGCAAATCTTTCCATTCTGAAAACACCAAGACTTCAACAAGGATTAAGCTCTTGAACAGAAAAAAAGCCATAAACTGTAAATTATATCAGGTCACTATGAGGAAGATCAGCTATTTGCACCTGCTCAGCCGCAGTTATTGACTGCAGAAATACCTGTGCCAGGAATTCCAGCTGCACCTGCACAGCAACACCTGTACAATCACAAGCTGAGGAATACCTCAGCACAGGCTTGCCATAGAATGATGCTCTGTGGATGAATTAACCTGTTCTGGACAACAAACCCTTGTCTTTACTCAATGCTTTGCATAAAGCTTCCCTCCATCCATGCAGACATCTCCGAAAATGCATTACCTGTCCCCTCATCTTCACAGAAACAATCATGAATATTTCAAGATGACAAATCAAAAAGGTTATTTTGTATCTCAGTCAAAGGAAAATTTGTGGAAAGGTGTGATCTAACAGTAAACTATTGGTCTTACTGAGTTACAGCTAGTTACTACCTTAATGTTATTCTAATTAGTACAGTTCATCTTCAGAAGACACAACTGGAAGGCACCTTGCAATGTTCAGATGGGACATATCAATATATATAGTTGCAGAGAAGAAACACTGGGGGGGAGGGGGAAACTGACAGTTTTATGAATATTTTTAAAATTCTGGTCACAGAATTTACATACGTGTTTAACCCAGGACTCCTATTGCACTTTGTGTTAGTTGACTTTGTCTCATTACACTGCAGAAAAAGGAACAAAGAGAACGTCACACCAACAATTATGTTTCCAAACCACCCACTTTGAAGCATCAGAACTTTTGCTCTGATCATAGCTGTACACACCTGCCTTGTGGTACCTGTTTCACTCAACAGGGATGGGAGCTTCATACTCCACCTCCTTCATACTCCTTTGCTGGCTGCAAACTCCTATCTGGCCACAGGAGCTCTGCCCAAGGAGGTTACTTGTAATTGCAGATTGTGTCTGAGTTTCTGAGTCCTTGCCAAAGCTGGAGGGACAGTTCTTTGTCCTGTGGGGGACCCCTTTGCCATTCATCTTTGTCCCAGATTCTTCTTTGAGAATAAGGCATACTCAGAAAACTTCACTATGGAGTGCAGGAGGAACACACAAATGCCATTGACCACTACATGTCCTACTGCCCTCAGGACACTCTTTGAGGTCTTTTGGTATTCAAAATACAGTACTATGACTAAACTGGAGGAGAATTGAAAAGCCATAGAACCATACAGAGGCTTGTAACTAATGATACAGCTCCCATTTCTGGCAACCACCAAAACTGGTTGTTTCCAAAGTCACAAATATAGGCATGATTTAGTCCAAGGTCCACTATGCTGCGTTTCCAGTTTACTTCACCTCAGTGCAACAACAACAAAAAAAACTGATAAAGGGTCAACATAACATGAGAATATTTGTTCGGACAAGGCTCTGTTTGCCAATCTAACAAAAGACTCCTAGTGTAAATTTCACAATCTTTTCCATCCTGCCATGTCCAGGCTCAAAAGAAATCCTTCTTGCTGTATTTTCTGGAATGGAATTGGAGCTCCAATTGTTCCATCCAAACATGCAGCAACAACCTAACTCCACCTGCTTTTCTCTGCTAATCTGCTTCTGGAGTCTCCCATGCCTTTCCAGTGACAGAGCTGCAGAGGATGCAAAATTGCGAACATCTGTTGGCACTATTTCCATAATAAGATTACACAAGCCCTTGAAGAACTAAGATCAAGTGAAAAATCCAGAAGACTTGAAAGCCTCATTAGCTTCTGGTTAATCAGAATCGGAAGTTGTCTTTAGAAGAAGGGGGACTCTTGAGATTTCTCCAAGGACTTGTTTTCACAGCTGTAATTAGCAACTGGTAGCAGAAAAACAAAAAGCTTTAAGACAGCAGTTTTCAGAAGCTCTAAGAGTGGTTTAGTTTGTTTGCAACTTGAAAACATCCTCCAGCAGCAGATGAGAACTACTATTGATCCCCCATGACAATGGCAGAGTAGAGGTACACAGCTGAGGGGGAAACAGCAGCAGAAGGTTATTTTGCTGTCATAAACTTAAAAAGCTTACTATGATGAAGGGAACAATACAAAACATAAAGAGCTGGGAAAAATAGATGGAACTCACAGTTGATTTCAATGCTGCCTTTAGTAAGTCAACAAAGAAACACAAAATGCATGCTCCTTTCTGTCTTCATCTGGGTGCTTTTAAGTGCAGGGAAATTGAGCTTCAGGAGGGTGTAAAACATTTGTGCAAGGGGCAGACGTACCTGGCTCCTGGGCAGCTGGAGAAGCAGCACATTTTTAAAGAGGGAGAAGGAAGAGGGACTGCTACAGAAGTCATTATTTGGATAAATCTTGATAAGTAATACTAAATATGATTAAATTCTGGACACGTTCCTTAAGGCTATTCAGGTTTCTTTGAAATCTTGCAATCATCTCCACTTTCTACTTTCACAATAAAGATCTTCCTTAAAATTCACACAGTTTCATTTCAAAGCTAATGTAGGCACAAGCATTTCCTAGTCATAATATTAATATTTTCAGTACTACATCGTGGTAAGTTGCATTAAAATGACTCAAACACAAACTCACAGTGACCTCTGCTGAACAGTTAGTGCATCTTCCACTCAGAAAATGGAGCTGCTACACTGCCAATCCCAGTGCAAATCTGTCACACAAGCAGCATTTTGAAAGGAATGTCACTGCTTAAGCTACAAAACCCACAGCTCTGTTTGATATTGAACAGATAAAAATTTTATGCAGAATATCAAGAGGAATCTTCTGATAAGCCAAAGCAAAAGGATGAGGTTTCATCAAAGCCCTACATGTCACTTTGTGAGCTATCTAATGCTATTGGCTACATCCAGTAATTTCAATTATTCATGAAAGGATTACACTTATTTCAGTAAATTAAACAACAGCAGGCTGCTTGTGCTTCCAGGGCCTAAATAATGACTGTGGTGAGAGCATCACTGGCTGCAGTACACTGAGAATACTTTGATTTTATAAACGAGAAAATTCAGAAATCTCTGTCTGACATGGTTTTAAGACTACTGCAAATATTTCTATTTCTCAAAATTCTCTTCTTAGGGTAGGTGCTGTTGTTCAAACCAGCCTTGCCAACACTGGACAGCTGCTTCTCTCCAGCTGTGACCCCCAGCAGAGCAGCAGAAGCAGAGAGCTACCCTGAGCATCTGACATCAGCCTGGGCTCAGCAGTGCACAGCAGAGACAATGGGATGGGGACTTCCTCTCCCACCTTCTCCTTGTGCAGTCTCCCACACTGCCTGGTAAGTAGTTGAAGCCCAACTGCTACTCCAAGCCACAGCTGTGTCTGTCCAGGAGCAAGGGATAACAAAAAAAAAGTTCGGCAAAAATTAAGGACTCCTTCTGGACTCTGTTTCCAAGGTTGGTAGATGTAATATCACTTCAGCTCTGCTTCCCTCCATAGCTCCCATTTTCTTCCTGTCTTGTGGCACAGCAACCATCTTCTGCTGGTGGACTCCTTTTTCCTGTTCAGATTTTAGTCAATCTTTTTTTTATCTCTTTTTCCTGTTAGAAAGTAAATAGTGGAGTCTCTCTGGCCAAATCAGTGATATCCCAGAGCATTTACTCCAGGACCCAGAAATAATAGGAGAGGGATCTCAGTGCACTCATCCCACACAGGGGTACAGGAAAAAGTGTTTCCTCTTCATGTGCATTAAAAATATATACATATATATATATATATATGTGTGTGTGTGTGTGTGTGTATGTATCTCCTGTGAAGATACTGGGGCTTCTTCCTACTGAGAAGGATCATTAAAAACCTTTTGGTTGAATAAACAGTTGCTTTGTAATTACACCTTTCTTTTCTTTTCTTTTCTTTTTTTTTTTTTTCATGAAATACAGAGAAAAAGCTGTACACAGAGACATGGTAAATTCTATTCAAAGCCAGCCAAACTAAATGCATTAAAAATATTCTTCTAGCTTAAATAAATTCTGCTGGCTAGGAGAAGACATCCCACACCTCCCTACTTCCTACTTTTTCATAGCAGGTGACTGCACTTCTGAATACAGAATGGGAGAAAAGAGCTCATTTACTTGCTTCTGCCACCAGAAAACCATTTACATTTCAGACTTATCAGTATTTACCAAAAAGAAGTTATTATCACTACTTACAAGATCTATTTAATCCACTTGTGCATCACAATATGCAAACTTGCTTTTATTTAAACAATATCCAGTCAAATAAACCGTATTAAGCTGTGAGACTGACATAGATAATATTTAAGTCCCTATATTGCTCTTAAGTTATTATGCATAAAACTGGACTAGTTAAAACTCCATCCCAAATTGCATTACACACCATGTTGCCAAGCATGTAATTTGCATATTATGCCACCAACCACTAATACTTCCCTGAGAGCCTTTCAAATTACTCTGTTCATTTAGAAACAACAGTTCCCAAGGCCATGCTCCTCAAAGTTACCAGACCACACCTCTGCAGTGCCCTACAGCTCTAAACCATGAAGACCTGGAGGATTCCAGATTTTATTTTCCTGACATGGCCTAAACAAGTTACTGTTTATGACAAGGACAAGACTTCTTATTTCAATCTGAAGTATACCAAAATAATTGTGAAATAAAAAATACAGCAACAGCTGGAGTAGCCCCAAGTCAAGAGCCACAAACTGAACTGACCATTCCAAAACAGTATGGAAAGAAAAGATATAAATCAAATCCAAGCTGAACTAGGATTCACTCAAGTCCTAACTAAAATTTAAGGATTCTCAGTCCTTTTCATCAGACTCTTGTGATTCTAATCCAGAGTTTCAAAACGTAGATTTTAGCTTACATCTTGAATGCTTCTTCATTTTATGAAGGCACATTGTCATCATGAGAATGATACTCTCATGATGAACTTCCAACAAATTCCAAGGATTTCTAAAAGGTAACCTCTTGCATTTTCACTCAAATCATGATCTTTTTACATTAAGGGAGAACAGAACTGAAGCTTCCATGATCTAGCACAGAATTAAGGACAGATTTAACTTTCATATCTCTAAGCAGAGCTAAAGCTCTAAGTCAACAGACAGCAAGTTCTTCACATTATTTCTCTACAGATTCATGTCAAGCTTTGTGATTCTGACACTTCCAGATCTGACATTAAATGCAAGATCATGGCTGCAAACCAATCCTTAATGTATCCTATGGAGCCCATTTAACAGTATTTGTATAGTATAAAATGATACCATATACAATTAGAATGTGTATCATATGCAACTCTTCAGCTGCTGACTCAACAGAAGATGGTAACTTAGAAATATTTTATGGTAGTTTAGAGTAACTATAAAACCACAATATGATTTCCTTATTTTTACGACTCTAAATAAAACTCGGATTTGTTTTAAGCAAATGAAAGTGATGCTCCCACAGGAAAATACATCTTTAGTTTTTACAACATTCCATAACACACAAGATGTACAGAGGGTTTATTTAGCTTCAGAGACATATTTTGCCATCATAAAAATTCCCATCTTTGGCAGTTCTGAGTGACTGGAATTAACTTATTTACTTGGAATTAACATAATAACTTAACCAGATGGTATGAGAGTTACAGTTGATTAGATCAATGACAATAATGTCACCAAGTCTGAGCATCTGACCTTGGCAAAACAAATACTGCAATATTTACAGTTAAAGAGGCAGACAAATCTGTAAAGAATGGCTGTTGGTAAATTGTATGAACACAGAGTTCCTCATTAAGAGAATATTCTACCAGAGAAACTGAATGTTATCTTGTCACCTATTCTATGAAGCTTCCTCTGTTATGAAAAATATTTTTAATATGCATTCCAAGCAGCATTCATTTACATATATGTACTAGTTCTCTCTTTTATTGGTTTATTTCTAGATTTAACAGACATGTAGATAATTGAAATTTTATATAGCACACTAAACAGAATATAAGCCATGCACTGATTTTAACATTTTTATAAACCAAAATTACAATCAGGTAATATACATGCATCTTTTATTTATTGCAAATAGTTAAAAAAACCCTTAACTTCATTAATGTATTTTTACCCTAAAGCTTTTCTGAATGTCCAAATAATTTCCCAATTGCATCTCAAAATTAAACCCTTTAGTTTTCATCTCTATACCCCAGGGCTTTACTGCACAACACAACATATTTTAATATGGTTAAATGCTACTGATGTTGCAAAATGTTATTCCTTATTGAAAATGGTCATTAATATCACTTCATACCTCAGAGAGTGTGGTAGTAATTTGGCAATAAAACACACTATTATCGTTGTCTTCTAATAACCTGAAAGTGTTGTAATCCTAGGGCCCTAAATGTGTTATGGAATATTATTAGAACAAGCACATTCTGGTCATTATTTAGATGGGAACATTTCCCATGTCTCTCATACCTCATTCAGTAATTGCACATTCCTGCTATAATTAAATCTGCCCATTTTAAATTGTCCATAATATTCTGAGGTTCATTTTCTGGTCCTGTGGGACACATCATTGACTCCATTTTGGGAAAACATACTTTTTAATGATGTATTTTAAATTGTTTATTTTTATTTAAGTGACTGTCTTAAGAATAATAACTTGAAACATCCTGAATTAGATAAAACAGTTTAAAGTGGAGGAAATGAAAAAAACAGCAGCAGCTTCCTGAATATATAAAACAAGAATGAAATACTTCTTTCTCCTTGAAGTGACTTTACCTACTTATCCAGCACTAAATGTACTGTCTTCCAGAGGAAAATACTGCTTTGAGATGAGCAGCATTTACTAAAGACAGTCACATTCATAGGAACATAAATGCTATCTCCAAGGCTTGGCCAGGAGCCCCCCTTTCAGAGCCATGTGCACACACCAGCCACACACTCCACTGCCTTCAATTCAGACTGAGATATCTAATACAGCAAAAAAAAAAAAAAAAACCTGACTGAAGGGCTTAAACTAGAGAAAAGGCCAAGGCTGCAATGCAGTGTATTTACCACATCCAAGTGTAAACTGTTAAATTAATTAAAATAACTGTGAATGGATTTTGAAAATGTGCATATCTGAAAATAGATATATTGCAAAACTGGTGTCATTTAACAGTATTAAGAGCAGCAGCTGCATGATCTGGTCAGCCCATGAGGCGCCTCTGTCCTGCCCTGCTTGGACAAGAGCATGGAAGGAAAGCTCGTTGCTTCCATATCTCAAGTGAAAGCAAGTGTGAAGCCATTTTCCCCTCATCTAAATAAACCTTCACACACAAATCTCATAAGGGATCTCCACTGGATTTTGTGCACAAATAAACTGCAAAACTTGTGCACACCATGCAAATTGTGGGAAACCCATAAGCAAACTGTCTCCAGACAAAATTATCAAGTGAGCCAGCTCATCCACTTGGCACCCTCAGCTGAACTGTGCAGCAGAAGCCAGGGATACACCACACCAGAAAATCAAAACTCCTCAAGGATGGCACCTGGGTTCACTCACTATCTGTTGTGACAGCATAGGAGAAAAAAAGAGCAATTACATTTAGAAAAAAAAAATCTAAAGCATATTCCAAAGCCATGTGAAATATATTCAAGTCTGCATGGTGGTATAAATCTGTGTCACATATTAAATGCTGTAAGAAATAAAGAACTAGAAAGCAGAGCCCATAATCAAAAAATACTATTCTTAATGGAAGAGTTTACTGAAATGGGAAGCAAACTAGTGCTTATGCCTCTCTACAAGCACCTCTGGTGTTTTAAAATGCACGGAAAGATCCAGCAGAAATATTTTGCACTATATTCCTGCTACACTGTAGATAACAAAAACATTTCAGGGTTCAAATAAACTAGTATGAGAATGAAAATCTTCAGCCACCTGTCTGTAACAAGAAAGCAAAAGCATCCAAGAACAAAAATGTAAGGATAAAAGGAAAATCAATAAAGGAACAGCTTTAAACATCTGAGAAGTAAACCTCACACAAACAGGAACTGCTGGGTTTAAACCATATTAAATTATGAGGAAGGAGACTGCAGTCAAGCACTCAAAAGTCCCTATACTTGTGGTATTTTCCATACATTGTTAGTATTTTACATTCTCATTTACAGCTGGTACTAGATATCCACTGAAAAAACCTCTGTTTCAGAGTTACTGAGTTACAGACAGCTTATCTTCATGTTTACACACGTGGATGTACAAAAGTTGGACAGAAGTCCCCAAGCACAACATTTGCACAAAACAGAATATTTCACTCTTTATCTCATGTGCTACTCTACAGTTGCAGGAGGAAGTTCTTTGTCACACCACCATGCTCTTAGATATTTATTTAGACAGTTTTATAAATCTCCAGCTCTATTGGTTTGGATCAAGTACTGTGTTGGAATTCAAGTAATAAACTTCCACTTGACACCAGTCATGCTCCTGGTACCTTGCTGTTCTGCTGGCAACTAATTTAGAAATAAAGCACTATTTTTAGTTTTCAAACTGTCTGATTAAGGAGACAAACATATTATGAAATAACTTTTGCAATTATACTGTTATCACCCCAAATCAGAATTAGTAGTCTTTGTCCTCCAAAAATTATAAAAATTCTAATTATTTTTTTCTTTATTTCAGATTCAAAATAGATTCATAAATCTGACATGTCTCCAAGAGTTGGAATAAGTGAAGAAACAGAAAGAAGCAATTCAGAATTTAGAATATTAATTCAAAAACTAATAAAGGAAAATGTCTAGGACTCCACAAATCAAGAAGGCCAAAGAGCTGTACACTGTGACAACATCATCCTGAAAAGAGAACTCTGAATTTTCAAGCAATGACATGATTTTGATAGCTAAGATCATACTATCATATGTTATAAAAGCTTGTAAGATTGAATGTTCCTTTTACATAAGGTAATCATATTTGACTCCTTTAAGACAAACCAGATACACTAATATTACAAATTAGCTGGCCAGATTCTCCCTTAGCATAACAAAATATTACAAAGATTTCCCTAACACCTAGGAAAAAAATAAACCAATAGTCACAGTCATTTGTTGGCATTTGCAACACACATTTTGTTGCCTGTTGAACAAGCACTAAAAAATGTATGCCATTAAACTGCACCTATGGTTATTTTATCCATCTTCATTTATAGTGACCTACATGTCTCTGAAGAAGTTACAAATTTTGCAACATTTAAATAGAAAGTTTAAAAAAAAAAAAAGCTTTGTAAATTCGTATCTTTGATATCATTAACATAGGCTAATTTTCATCAATGTGAAATGAAGACCTGCTCTTCCAGAACAAGGTCTTCAAAAAAATATATATCTCACTAAAAGACATACAAGTAGAAATACTGCCTCAACTACCTCTCTGCATAATAGCAAAAAAACCTATATAACTATTTCTGATTTTTCAGAAAATTATTTGAAATCTGAATAAAAACGAATAACTGCCCAGCCTTTTGTGGTAAAAAAAAAAAAAAAATCACACACAGAAAAAGCCCGTGAGTGTAATTAAACAGATTGAACACAAGAGGTAGCTCGTGTCTCCGTGTTCTTCATTTGACTAAGAAACAGGAAAGCGAACGGAATGGCAAATACAGCCGACACCAGTGAAAGATGTGTTTTTAAAAGCAAGATGGACAAAGGGATTTTTCTGAGCTCAAAGAATTCATAGAGAGAGATGAGTGGGTTATTCTGTGTGTACCTCTGTGGAAAGCACCCTGTTCACTCTGAGTCATTTCATAGCAGAGCCTTGAGTCCACAGAGAGGAGGGTTTTTTTCATCCAGGTTGCTTCTTTTTTTCCCCCACTGAAAAGGAATACCATCTGCTTCACATATAACTCCAGTATTTTTTTGAGGATCGTTATAATTTACCCTAATTCTAGGCCCTTTTTGTGTGGTAAAGACACCTTCTTGAAAACACAATTATATTAATATTGAAGATGTAATTATAAATGCACAAATTTTCACACCTGTTTTCAAATATGTTAATTGAAATATGGCACAGTTGCAGGAAAAAAATCGGCTAAAAGGAGTGTGATGTGTATATTATCAAGTAGACTACAATTATTACCTCTTCTTGATAAATATGTTTAGAAAATTAATGCCTCAACACTGCACATCTAATCACTTTAATAATCTTTTAATACAATGGACAAATCCATCAAGACCTACACCAATTCCCTCGCTGTAAGGTTTCTAAAACTGCACACCAGGAACTTCCAAATATTTCCTAATGACAATAATTAGGCAGCTGGCCACAATGCTCTGTACCTGTCTATGGCTCACTCTTAAATAGTTTCTCCCATTAATTACACTCATGCTGAGAAATAAAAGAGAATATTCTTTATGGACAACTCTGGGATGCAGAAGCCTGAACCGGGCGGGGCAGCTCCCCACCCCTGACTGCTGCACTGCCCTGGCAGTGGCACACTCAGTGTAAAACCAGGTGCTGCAGAGACTTGTGAGTGCACCAAGCTTATGCTCATTTGCCTGCAGAAATATGCTGTGAAAAAAAGGCCTTTATAAAGATCTTTTAGGCATACCTAAAAATATAGAGCATCCTAATTTTTCTACAATTTCTACACCTTACCTATTATTTAAACCCCAAACAATTAGAAAATAATGCCCAGGACCTTTCTAAAGTCACATTTTGTATTTTGTAAAAGAAAAAAAAAAAGCCTGTATGTAAATGCTACAGGTACAGCTCCTTACTCAACCAAGATACAGTTGCAGGTGATTTTTAAACAAGTAACCTCTCACTTGAGTAGTAGTAGGATTGAAGCTCCACTCTAGTTAGGTGCAACATTCTCCGTTGTGTGTAAACAGACACAGACAAGCACATATAAATAAATTTCAGATTAGGATCTGTTCTTCAGGGTAGCATCCTTAGGGCAGATAAGCCCCTGCAATGGCAGGATCCCAGTTTTAGCCAACGTTCTTCAAATATATAAATACTCCCAACATGAAAGATGAAATTAGGACCTACCAATTAACCTTTATCACAAAAACAATGCAAATAATACCATGTAGAACTCTTTACTTTGAATAAAACCTGTTCTTATCAACAAGAGATTTCCTATGGGATAAATGGTGTGAGAGAAATTTTGCCAATTGCTACAGTAATGTGTAATATTCAGTGCCGTAACAAATCACATCTTACTGTCATCTCAGTACCCAGAGTTCCCACTCAGAATCTTTAACTAACAGATCTCAAAGCATTTAATGTTTTATGCTGAAAAGCTAATTATCTATACAAAAACATTTAATGCATGGTATGCAGTGAACTGCACATATGATCTCTACAGAAAATTTACCAAAGCATAAGAAACCACAGATATATAGATACAGACATGTATATTCCCTTAAATAGGCAAATACTAAAACACAGAAGGAAAAAAAATACACTACAAGTGTACATTTGAGATAAAATCCCATACTATTTAACTTTGCACCATGTTCTTGAGAAACATATAAATGCAGCTAAAAACTATACTAGTTCCCAAAGTTTACTGAAAACAAAAATAAGGATACTATGACCTTAGTTTCAATCCTGATTTACTTCCAGGGCTCATTAACGTCACATAAAAATATGCCATTATTAAAATTTTAGAGGGGAAAGAATATTATAAACTAATATCAGTTTCATAATTTGTACATCTACTATAGTCTGTGTTTCTTTTTTCATGTACTCATTTCAGATGCTGTTGAAAACATCAGAAGCAATGATTCATTCTAAAAAAAAACTATATTTAAATAACCTAAGTAGACTCAGTGAAATATTTAACCTAAGCAGCTCGACACACTTAAGTTTCAACATAGCTGTAGCCGCTCAATGGAAAATACAATTCTCCCAGTTTAATTGAGTGTGCAGCATCTGTGACAGTTGGCACTACCTGTGTGAACTGCCAGACTGCTAACAGGGAGAAGCAGGTAACTCACCTAATGCTCTTACCCACCTAACATCCTTAAATGCTGATGTTTATTTGACAAGACAAGCCAGAGAAATCCAATCCTGGAACACATAGAGGCTGAAGCACCAAAGGAGATTAAATATCAACTAAGGCAGCTGGATGCCATTTCATTTTGGCCTGAACTCAAGTAAAACAACACAGGTAACCCGACTGGAAAGCCAACAGAGAAGGCCCAGAGCAACAGGAGCCCTAAGCCAGGACCTGCATCACCCCCCACTTAACAGTAGGCTGTGAATGAAAACTGCTTTATTCCATCCCCCAGTTTTGCATGGATTCCTTGGGCTCCTTTGCCAACAGGGACAAAGGGAAGCAAGAGGAGCCACTGAGATGGCCGAGGCCAGGCTCACTACCAGAGAGGGGTGTGAGAGAGAACCAGACACAGATAACAAGGATGCTGTACAATTTAATCCTTTCTGAGAAACAGCTCCACAACACTGGGTAAGATATCTGGAGTCTGCCAAAGTCAAAGGGGATTTAGGCACCCAAGACACTTCTTTAAATTGGAGTTTTGACAGCAGCTGGACACAAAGCTTTTGCAGAAGCTGCCCAGCTCCACTTGCTAATCTGCTTACACTCCCTCGGTGGCCAGTAAGCAGAGTGGCTCCAAAAGCACAGCTTGGGGGGCCAACCTACAGCTGCTTCCCAGCAGGAGTCAGAGACAAAACCTGTCACCCAAAAACAAGGAGAGCAGCCTCACACCAGTCACAGTCAAGTTTCAGGAAGGGGCATCACACACTGATGTGTTACCATCACATTTGTATCTGATCAAGGCAAACATATCTGAAAAGGTTTTAATACAATTTAATTACTAACATTAAGAATTGTTCTGAATACTACATATTAGGCATATTACAAATCATAAAATCACAGAATGTTAAAGGGTTTGATTGGATCTTAAAGATCATCTAGTTCCCCAACAGACCCTGCCATGTGCAGAGACACTTCTCACTAGGTGAGATTGCTCAAGGCATTACCCAACCTGGCTTTAAAAACTACCAGGGTTGGGGCAAATGTACTGAGTTTTAAATAGACAGCGAGGACAGGGAAGTACTTCTTATTGGGTCACAAATCCACTTACTCCAACATAATTGCCTAGACTATTTCAGATTTTTCTCAGTTTTAAAAAAAGAAAACTGAATTACTGTAGTCCTTTTTTATTATCCACTTAGACCTCACTATAAATATCCTAGATGAAGAAGTACTCTATCACATTATGGACAGAATACAAACAAATGCTCATAAATACACTCAGTGAATCCATTTCCATGCTGCTACATCACTAGATCTCCATCTTACCAGTAACAATTACAATGTTACTGGTAAGATGGAGATCTAGTGATGGATTACAATCTCTCCATCTTACCAGTAACAATTACAATGTAGGGAAAAAATCCATGAAAATAGCTATTAAAAAATCCACACCACTGTAAACATCAATATAAATTTTAAAATATTACATAAACTAGTCACTTAATGAAAGTGTGATGAATGTCATTCTGTACTGTAAATTCACAGGCAAATAACATCTCTACTCAAGCATGCAAAATACCTAGCCATAGCCAGATCAGCACCACAATCTTAGCAAAGTAGGAAGTAAAATTTATGTTTTTAAAAATTTTTATAATTTACAGATTCATCTATTGATGCCAATACAGAAAGCTAAATATATCTAAAGTATCATTAACAAATAATTCTTTTTCTACAGAAAACCTATACAAAGAAGTTACCATTACAAATCATTAAATTTTGTGATGTAAAAAAAAAAAAATTACACCACCCTCTGCTACAGATGACAGAGATATTTTTGTTAAGTTATAAACTGTAAGCACAAGATATCTATCCTTAGTTCTAACAGCTATCTCCAAGCTCATTACTTTGGATATAAACTTGAAAGGGGGAGAAATAACCCCCTACAAACTGACAACATTTAACTGAACTAATTTCATCTATCACTGCAATGCCCATCACACAGTCTTCAGATCACCAGACATGAAAGACTGTGATAGACGCCTTCTCTACCACTCCTAACAGTTTAGGATCATTCTTCAGTGTTGCCATCTCTTGCTTCCCTCTACATCTCATTTATAGTTCTGTCTAGGAGCACAAGTCTCAGTCACCTCTGAAAAAAAAGTCTTGACCTTCTACTGTTGACAATAAAACCTTGATATTTACCCTTCCACTTTATTTCCTACTTTTTTATTATTATTAGCTACAGACAAACTTCTCCCTTATTCCATGGCTGTTAAGTTTTTAGAGCTTTTGTGGACAGAACTTGTCAAACATCTTTCAGAAATCCAAGTAAGAAATACCATATGGATCATCCTAATTCCACCAGAGTAACCCAAACAGATATATGAAATATGACTTATACTAAAAAACATATGAGTTAGAATATATGCTGACCCTTCCCACAAGCTCAGACTCAAAAACATCAGGATGTAAGAGGAGCAACCAGTTGCAAAGTCTTCCTTTGTGTTTGTTCCTTTGTCAACTCAGACTCTGCTCCTGCTTACAAGCAGTTGTATTGTATAGCAAAATCCAGGCTGGCTGTGCCACATTCCTTCTTCTCATTACCAAGGTGTACCATAACAACAATTTCTCCAAAACAGACTTGCCCAAAGTCACACAGGACGCTTGTGACAGAGTCAAAACACATCCTACAGGAGGAGTGGAAGATCAGTTTTTTCCCAGGGGTTCTCCAGTTGTTCTGTTGAGTTCCAGAAGAGAAATCTGCCTATCCTCTCTCCTTCCACAGTTAGACCACTGGGATTTCTGTGTATTCTGCTTATATGCTGCACTGGAATACTTTTTTTTTTTATCTATAGACTTCCTACTTTCTTTCACCATCTATCATCTTAAAAGTTTTCATTTAAAAAAACATATGTATAGGTTCTGTCTTAATTCCATCTACACTGAAGCTCATTGCCATGTCACTAATTTACTCCAAAACTTTTTCTATTAAAATAACTCACTGTGTTAAGATGTTGCTATTGATTTATCTACTGAACTAAACATATAACAAAGCAGAAATTAAAACAATTTTTAAAAATTACTGTGGGTTTTTTTTTCTCCTGATGCCTTGGAAGGAAACCTGGAACAGAGGCTAGGCAGAGTTAAAGGAATAAATAGGTATTTATTAAGAGGCCTTCAAAGGATACACCTTGGGCAGTACAAGAGCCCAGCCAAGCTCCACCCACAATGGACACCTGGTCATGAGTTCTCACACTTTTGTAAGTTTTGGTCCATTTACACACTGGGATTAATTATCCAATTACAACTTCAGGTTATGAAGTCCCATCCTCCCACTCTACTCTCCTCAATTTTTTGGTGTTTGTACTTTTTGGGCCTGAAGCTGCAACAATGTCCTTGGCTCTTGGGCTGGACAAAGATTGTTTTGTCTAACTAAGCTGTGAGGAGAACTTGCTAACACTTTATATGAAGTTCAGAGTTATATACTAATGCAGTACAGAATCTGGAAAATACAAAAGCTAAAACTTAAGGCATCGTCTTCTTAATTTTGTCACAGCTCCAAGAATAATTCCCTCAACAGCAAAAAAAAGCCATATGACTTTCAACTTCAATCTCTTTGTAAAACTAGCTTTCAAGCAACAGAATTAAGAAAATAAGTAGTGATGAAAAGAAACTTAAAAAACAAAAAGGACAAGTTACTTGAAAATTCATTCAGCATTTTAGAAATTAATATAACTAGAATTTTTTTAAAGGGACAGTTTTCTTCAGATTGTGATTCTCATGGTACAATTTTAGGATTATAACAGAGAAACATGAATGAAAATCAGTAAGACTAAAGGTATTTTTTGTTTGATCAAAGCATGAGATACAGCTGCTACAGTTTATGAGCCTAAACACTATGAGCAAAGACAAGCTAGGTTCAAATTTGCAACAGGTTTTCAATTTCAGGGTATGGGAATCATGAAGTGTCTACTAAAATGCAGCAGAAGATTAATGTGCTAATCTCTGCAAGTTACCAAAACATAAATTCACTGAATGCATCAATAAGTACCTATCAACTTCTGGTGTGATTTAAAAGGAGCCTATCTGAGCTCCATATCACCAAGCTGTTACATTTGGAAATGATTAAGAACAGGTAAGAGCAGTTTCAAGTATTTGTTTAACTTGGATTCAATATCCAGACAGTATCTAGGAGGTCCTATGGAAATCTGAAGGAAACACTGCCCTCTCCATAAGATGGATGCAAGACATTCAGAGGGGTTCATCAACCACTTTATTTCTCAGTAAAAGTAAAATGAGTGCACACCTAACAGACTTTTTTTATTATTATTATTATTTTGGCAGATGAAAATACAGTTGCTTTTTGCAAGCCATAAAAAGAAAGGGGGTGAGGAAGGGAATGAATGGGTACATCAAGATGGTTATCCTGATCTTTGCACCAGCAAACAGCATACACCAGCTCCCTAACACCTTTACAGAACAATCCTTCACCTTATTAGCAAATACCCTCAACTCTTTTGCATTTGATGGCCACTCAGAAGACTGAGAATGGGAATTAAAAGAACAGAGCCAAGAGGCAGAGGGCTAGACAGAAATGCCCTGCAGACCTACTCTGCTCGGGTTGGACCCTGCTGCCTACAGTCAAAAACCTTTAACTTGCAAGCTAATTAAGCAAGGATGGCTCCATATCCAAAGATTTAAATAGTTTACTACAGAGTTTATTTGCTTACTAAACCACCACTTTATCACTTGGAAGGACTAAAGTCTTTAGTTTTTACTAGTTAGTACATGTCATTCTTTTAAGATGTATAACAGGAGGAAGAAAGATTTAATTCCCTGTTCTGTAATCCACATGTAGCTAAATCCACAGGTGCCTAAATACCAGCTCCAAGACATTAGGCCAAAGGCAATGCTCAAGTTATTTAGTTCATTTGCATCTGAGTTAAGTGTCTGTATTCAGCCCACCTAACTTCTGATGGAGCATGGAAGGAGGGGAAAAAAAGAATTCATTATATTTCAGTAACTGAACATACTTTTACATGCACAAAACTGAAGTTCAGTGAATTGTTTTGTAGCAGCAAGCATCAACATTTGTAATAATTCAGGAAATCACTGTCATTCTAAGAAGACAAACTATTACACCACTGCTCTGCATCTGTTTCCCCAATGCAAATCAGTCCATGTCTGTGAGCAAGTGCCGGTGCCAATGCTCCATTGCTTGTCTGTGGAGCAAACAGGTGCAGGAGCTGATAGGGAGGAGTTGGGAATCTCAGTCTGCATCTGCAAAGCTGGTATTGTGCCTGAACAATGTCATAAAGTGCAAGAAACACTGCCCAGTGTCATTCATCAAAGCACTATGATGGTGTCAAGAAAAGAAATATGTTCTCTGCTGTCAACTTGTTTTAATGAAAATGCATTGCAATATTTAAAAAGTTTTCAAAGCTGACTTCTATTTCTGACAGCTGACAGATTTATGAAAGCTATTTTTGATGAAAAATGAGCAACAAGATTAACAATATTCAAAACAAAGAAATCAATGTAGTCTGCCTGAACATGCCAAAGTACTAATAGAGGAAGAGACAGTAACTCAGTATAGCAAGGACTGTAGAAGAGAACCTAAGGCAGTTTAATAGCAATGTTAAAGTTCACAATATTTTAAAAATTGAAACAGCCCTTAATGAACAAATTGATTTCAAGTGTGACAGACTGTAGAACACTGTGGTTTTCTCAAGCACGAATACTTCATGTTTGATCTTGCTCTCAATAAAACCAGAATGAAAGCAATGAAAGACAAATGGTAGAGTTATTGCCACCTCAATTTTTGTGGGTTTTCTTTTCAAGAAACAATTCTGTGGAATTTCTTTGGTTTTGTGAGGTTTTTCTTTTGTGGGGTGTTTGGGGGCGTTTTGGTTTTTGGTTTTTTTTTTTATTTTTTTTTAGGAATTAGCAAATTAAGTAGAAAACTACATTATGAAAACTTCCCATAACTCATTTTAAACATGATCAGCACAGGAACAACTAAAGCATTTTTAAGTTTATGGTAACCTTTCTAACCATCTCTTTAATATGTATAGCATACAGCAGAACTAAGTTCAAGAGGCTGTGTAAAATTTTTTTCTGACCAGTAGGAATAACCATAACCACCATCCTGCTCTGCACTGCCTCTTTCCATCATGAATTCTATTCTAGGCTTTGGAAACCAATCGAGGAAAGATTTTTGAAACAATCCCCATTCCTACAAAAGTTCTGGCTCTACTTGAATATAAAGACAAGGAGAGATAAAAGCCATTGGTGCAGGAAGAAAGCTGCCATATTTGCCATCATGGAAATATAACTCACACAACTGGAGTGCTGCAAGGCTTTACTGTAAACTCTTCAGAAGGGACAGGCAAAGAAGGAGAAGTCGGGTAGCCCTGTATATGTTAGGAACAGTTTTGACTGCTTAGAGCTAAATGATGGTGATGCTAGAGCTGAGTGTTTATGGGGAAGAATCAGGGAGTAATCTTTCACAGACCACCTAACCAGACAGAGAAAATATTTTATAAGCAGCAGACAGAATACTCACAGTTGCTGGCCATTGTTCTCATGGAAGACCTTAACTTACCAGATGTCTTCTGGAAATGCAGCAGAGAAATAGTCCAGAAGCCACCTACAGTTCATGGAAGGTGACCTTCCTGACACAGCTGGTGAGGAAGTCACCTAGGGAAGGAGCCTGTTGGTCCCATTGTCTGTAAACAGAGGACTGATGTGATGGTTGGAGGCAATCTAGGGCACTGAGATAACAAAAGGACAGGTTTTGATTCTTGAAGAAGTATGAAAGAGGCAGAACTGCGTCAAGCAGCAGAACTATCACCCCGAACTTCCAGAGGGCAGACTTTGACATTTTTAGGAGCCTGGGTGACAGAGTCCCTTGGGAAGCAGTATTGAAGGACAAACGAGTCCAGGAAAGCTGGACAATCTTCAAGAAAGAAACTGTAAAGGCACAGGAGCAGGAAGGGCCGACATGCTGAAAGACGAGTCATTGGGGAGAAAGATGGGCCTGACTGAACAGAGAGCTTTGGCTGGAACTCAGGGGGAAAAATCGAGAGCTTAAGACCTTTGGAAGAAGAGACAAGTCACTCAGGAGGACTACAAGGATGTTGTGAGGTTATGCAGCAAGAAAATTTGCAGGACCAAAGCCCAACTAGAACTTCAGTCTGGCTATTGCCATGAAAGACAATAAAAATGTTTCTATGAATACATTAGCAACGAAGTGAAGGCTAAGGAGAATCTCCACTCCTTACTGTACACAGAAGGAAGCACAGTGACAAAGGAAGAGGAAAAGGCCAATGTACTTAATGCCTTCTTTGTCCTAATCTTATATTAAAGACAGTTCTACAGGTACTCAGTCCCTGAGCTGGAAGACAGGGATGAGAAGGAGAATGAAACCACCATAATCCGAAGGAAGCAACCTGCTACACCACTTGGACACACTCAAGTCTATGGAGCCAGATGGGATCCACCCATCCAGTGAGGTAGTGAGGGAGCTGGGAGAAGTGCTCAGCAAGCCCTTTTCCATTACTCATTAGCAGCCAAGGCTAACCAGGGAGGTCCTGGGTGACTGGAAGCTGGCAAATGTGATGCCCATCCACAAGAAAAGAGGAAGGAAGATCCAGGTACCTTCAGGCCTATCAGCCTGACCTCAGAGCAGGGAAAGGTCATGGAACAGGTGATCTGGAGTGCCACTACACAGCACATCCAGGATAACCAGGGAATCAGGCCCAGCCAGCACTGGTTTAAGAAAAGCAGGTCCTGCTTGACCAACCTGATGTCATTGTATGACAAGGTGACCTCTTACTGCATGAGAGAAAGGCTGTGGATGTGTGTGCCTAGACTTTACTAAAGACTTTTGACACCATTTCCCACAGCATTCTGAAGAAACTGGCTGTTCATGGCTTGGATAGGCGTGCTCTTTGTTGGGTAGAAAACTGGCAGAACAGCCAGGCCCAGACCCAGTGGTGGTAAATGGAGGTACATCCAGCTGGCAGCCAGTCACCAGTGGTGCCCCCCAGGGCTCAGTATTATCTCTACCATCTGTTTAATATTGTTATCAATGATCTGGATGAGGAGATTGAGGGCACCTTCAGTCAGTTTGCAGGGAACACAAAGCTGGGCAAGAGTGTTGATCAGCTGGAGGGCACGAGGGCTCTGCAAAGGGATCTGGACAGGCTGGATCGGTGAACTGAGGCCAGTGGTCTGAGGTTCAACAAGGCAAAGTGTAGTATGCTGCACATGGGTCACAACCACCCCTGCAACACTCCAGCCCAGAGAAAGAGTGGCTGGAAAGCTTCCTGGAGGAAAGGGACCTGGGGGTGCTGAATATGAGCCAGCCTGTGCCCACGTGGCCAAGAAGGCTGGTGACATCCTGGCCTGTATCAGCAATAGTGTGGCAAGAAGGACCAGGGCAGTGATGGTCCTCCTGTACTCAGCACTGGTGAATCTTGAGTGCTGTTTCCAGTTCTGGGCCCTTCACTGCAAACAGACCCTGAGGTGCTGGAGCATGTCCAGAGAAAGGGAACAGCTGGGGAAGGGTCTGGAGCACAAGTCTGAGGAGGAGCAGCTGAGGGAGCTGGCATTGTTTAGTCTGGGTAAAGGAGGCTCAGGAGAGACCTCACCACTCGCTGCAAGCACCTGGAAGGAGGCTGCAGCAAAGTGGGGGCCTGTCTTTTCTCCCAGGTAACAAGTGCTAGAACAGAAGGAAATGGCCTCCAGCTGGGCCAGAGGAGCTTTAGACTGGATCTTAGCAAAGGTTTCTTCACAGAAAGGGTTATCTAGCTTTAGAACAGGCTGCCCAGAGGAGTGATTGAGCCACCATTCCTGGAGGTATTCAAAAGAAGTGTGTATGTGGCACTTAGGGACACAGTTTTGTGGTGGCTTTGGCAGTACTGGGTTAACAGTTGGACTGATGATCTTAGAGGCTTTTTTCAACCTCCAGGATTCTATGGTCCTAAATTTGTAATTGCCTATTTTTGCTTTTTTGTTTCATTTTTCATTTCTTGACTACATTTAATTCATCTGAAAGGCAATTTTCCTAAGATTGACAAGGAAACTAAGATCCTGATTTTTTAGTTCTAAACTTAGACCACATGAGACATCTCACTATTTCTGACCCTACTGAAAACTAGAGTAATAAAGCCTGTGGGAGAAAGGAGAAAATTAAAACAACATCGATTTTTCACAAAGTACCTGGAAGAAAAGCTGTCAGTCACAGATGACAAGAAGCCAGTTACAGCAGAAGCG
This sequence comes from Cettia cetti, assembly GCA_013401135.1. Classification (NCBI taxonomy): domain Eukaryota; kingdom Metazoa; phylum Chordata; class Aves; order Passeriformes; family Sylviidae; genus Cettia; species Cettia cetti. Next base: position 122,051 of record VZUI01041677.1, read on the forward strand.
TGAAACGTGAGCATCACTCTCTCACTACTTTCTATTTATTTTAAATAACAGATGAACAGTCATTAATATTTACTGTATTTCAATTTAGTCAGATAACACAATATTCAGCCTGAAGTCAGATTAGGCAGCAGCTGGTTAGATGGATGTCATCTGTCAGGGGCTGTTCTTCTAAAAGCCACTAATACTGTCAGTGAAAATTACAGTCTACAAATCAAAAGAACGTAAGTGTTTGAACTGAAACACATTTGAAATCAGACAGTTCCCACTGGATTTTCCCCATGTGCTATTACCTCCATGATCAATTCACACTTCAAGTGACAGAAATTGCTGAGAAAGCAAAACACTGCTTGCTTGCTTTTTATCCAAGAAGTATACTTTGAGCCAGGGGACATATTTTTAGATAATGAAATATAATTTTCTTTCCTTTTTGTCAAGAAATATTAAAATCAACCTGCTGTAAAGCAAAATGCTCACTCACTCTTGTACAGGACAACAAGGGGCAAAACTTTGTTGCTATAACAAAAGTGACAACATCTCAGTTGAAAATAAGATAAAATCTTTTCCATTAGTAATTTCTATAACATTAAAATACAGCTTCTAACAGTATTAAAACGAAAACAAAAACCATTCACTCCGAACTTCAGTGCCTGTTCAAAATACATGTCAAAATATTGCTTATATGGCACAAAAAACTCCCACAAGTTTTATACCATGCAAGGATAATCATTCCACAAAAACAGTGGCATAGCGCTTAAAACATACTTTTAAGTACTGAAGGGTACTGAAACACTAATTTTCTGTTTCTGCTAAAGTGCTGAGAACATGAGCATTTTGAAATGGAGTGTTATGATATGTGTATCCATATCCAGAAATCATTCTTCTTTTTTTTTTGTCCCATCTAGTTTGTATGTGGCAGGCTTTTCCCCTCTTAATTGGAACAAAATAGCTAAACCTAGAAAGTTATCTTTGCAGCTGACACCAGTGCCTTTTGAAATGCATCATCCCCATTTTGAGGCTATAATGCTGCACAATAAGCAGCAAAAAAAACACCTGCATGCATGCTGCTTCCTTGCTAATCAGGGAATGCCACCAAGAATTTTAAATTAATAATCAGAGTGCAGCAGTACTGTCTGGGTGCCAGCGGGATGCTGAGTTTGTACAGAGGGGAGGGCAGATCCCTACTGGGCAGCACTTGGAAGGCAAGGCAGGAGTGTACCCTCGTGGTGAAGGCAGCTCCTGCAGACCAGGCTGTAACAGCACCAGTGTAGCTGGAATGTCCTGTGATAGTCACCAGCACAGTGGAGGCTGAACCACAGGATCCGCAAGGAGATGCCAAGAAAGCTGGTCCTAATCAGTTTAAAGAGGAGGCTAAAAGAGAAGCTTGTTGCTGTCATCTGTGACCTAATTGGAGGGAAGAAAGAAAACAGAGCCGGGATCTTCTGAGAGGTGATCCAGAAGTGGGAGGAGATGCAACAATCACACTAATTGCAACACTAGGAAGTCAGATGAGGCTTTGCAAGCAATTTTTCACCTTGTCAGCAAACACTGAAACAGGTGCACAGAGAGGCTGTGCAATCTGCCGCCTTGGAGATGCTCAGATCCAGACCACACAGGACCTGTCTGCAGCAGCGGGTTGGACTCAACACCTCCAGAAGTCCCTTCCAGCCTCAACCATTCTCTAGCTCTGTGACTCTGTTTTGTTTCTTACTCTCCTCAGTGCCTACATTTCAACAGCAGATCAAAAGCATTCACCCGAGGCAGGGTGAGAATTTCCAGCTGTGAGGAGTTTGGTGAACACAGGCAGAACCTACCAGCTCAGCACACTGCATTTGGCCAAACTTAACCCAGTCTTCTGTGGGTCATTACCAGCCATTTGGGGGCACAAGCAAGAACAAGGACCTGCCTTCCCTTGCACCTCCTTCTCTCTCAGCATTGGGTAACATCATGCACTGCCAAATGGAATGGCCAATTGGCTATTTTGCTCCCTTGGCTAGCAGGGCTGGACCCCTGAATGCCTTTTTCACCCAGCTTTGCTAAGGGAGACTCATTGTCTCCTGTAATATCCAGGGTTCAGCTGACAGCAAAGCTGCTCGCTGCATCCAGACTATTACTTGCAGCAGAGGCCATTGTATTACCCCTTCTCCTATGACCTGTCCTTTTTTTCTGGCAGAGTTATCAGCACACCGACTCCACTCATCCCAACTAACAATTCCCAGTGCTAAAGCCAGGGAGACATGGGAAGCACAGCCAGGGCCAGGGAAGGTGGGATGTCACACTCATCTGCAGCACCACCACAGTCTTAGATTAGCTAAAATCTGCCACAAAGCCACACTTTCAGGAACCAAAAAGTGTGATTAATCATATTAGCTCTTACATGAGCTAGAACAACAATTACTCAAACAGAATTAAAAATAGTAGCTCAATTTAGATCAGATGAACCTCTAAATTGTCAAAATAAAGCCTAATATTTTGCTTGCATTAAAGAAATCACCAATTAAATTTGAAAAAACCTTCTGGCAATGTGCTGTTATTTTAACACCACAAGAAAATATTTCTTGAGATGGTATGACTGTATATAGTATAATAGTAACTTCCAGAACAAGGCACCAATAGAAGGAACCCACAACTCTAGAAGAGGACAAATTCTCTCTTAGTACACTGGAAATCAGCAGCCAGAAGGGCACAAACCAACACTACCACAGCAAATGCCATCAAGGCACAATGACACTGCTGTAGGGAGCACTCCAACACGCACATCTACCACAATCTCCACCAACAAGCCTCAGTAAGAAAAGGAAAACATGAATTAAAGACTCACAATGGCCAAACTTCTCACTATCATTCCATTCCTCTTCGATTTTACTCTGTTTAACTGAAGGTGAGCTTACTTCACCAGCTACAGCCCACCTCACCCTGCTGCGACCACGTTATTTATTGTTTAAATAACAATAGCTAACCACGATGGTTAACAGCTTACCAGGCTCCACAGGGAATGAGTTTTGCTAGGCCAACTTTCTACTAACAACCCAGATGCCAGAGGAACCTAAATGCTCTTATCTCCCAGTGCTCTGTTACACATATCATGTTTTTCCCCTTGACATGCTTGTTTAGTTTCATTTTTTAAAAAATAGGATCAGATCTTTCACAATAAACCCTAAGGCTCACACTTAAAGCTGATTTCCTTCTCCCCAGAGAAGGCATTCAAGATTCCGCAGAGAATTCAAAACAAACTCTTAAAAAAGATAGGAAGAAAGCCACTAGATGAAAAGTAATCACAGATCATGGTTTTCAAAAATAACATCTGAAAATTAAATGAGATTAATTGATTTTTCTTTACTGTTTAGTTATCTTAAGTGATTACAAATCATTTGCTAGTAGCTGCTGCTATGGCTTTTTGTTCAGCAGACCTGTCACACACCAATAGTCCTGATCCTGGCACATCTACTACATATTGATGTGAAAAACCATTGCCCAAACCATTTTGGGCAACCTCCTTCCCTCACATCCCCAACCTTCCCAGGGCTGTTTTTCCACTCAGTGTTTCTCTCTAATCAGACAGCAGAAAGTGTAACTCGTAGGCCTTTGCCTGCTCTCAGATGCTCATAACAAGGGATCTGGAACATTCATATTAACTGAGCCATATTTGAACACAGGGATTGGAAGATTTTCTAACAACACTCTCTTTGTATTATTGTTCTGCATCTGGGCTAGCGGGCTGTGAACCCCACATGGTTCCAGAATTATAGAGCTTAAAAGAAAAGGGGAAAAAAAAAAGTTTGCCATCTCAATTCTGTACCTCTCCATGGAAGAAAAACAGGAATATTAGTGAATAAACCACAAATCTGCAGCCTATGTAAGCCTTGTATGAGCATGGAAGTTTGCCAGGTTCCAAAATGCTGTATGCAACACATAAGTAGTTATCAGGAAAACAGTTTCAGATCTTAATTAATCCACTGAGGCTCCAGCCCATGTCTCAGTAATCAGTCAGCTGGCGATAACAAAGAGAAATAAGACTTGAGAGGCTCTCACAAAACAGCTAAAAATAAAAGGATCTGTTTTTTATGTTCCCCTGCACATAAGGATTTTGGTTTCAAATTTTTACTTATTTATAGTTGATACTTCATGCAACTGACTTTGTTCTTCATTCAAAACATAACAAGAGGCAACCACTTCTCCTAAAACTATCAAATATTTTATACATTATGTTGCATAATATTTGTACACCTAAGGAGACCAGCCTACATACTTCTGGAATGTGATTTCTATCCAGATCAATCAATATAACAAGATCAGCAGCCAGTGAATGCAATTACCATCAGATTTTCTACCTCAGAACAGATAAGCCTAGGGAAAACAACAGAATAAAAAAGTAATCTGTAATAATAAATAATTTGATGAGAAGATTATCTTGAAAGAGGTTAATTGCTACATCAGCTAGATATTTGATATTGTTGGGTTTGAACACTTTATGATTTTCCATTCCTAGTAAGTTAAGCTAAACTAACAAAAAAACCCCACAGAACAGCAAGACAAGAGCCACAATTTGCCTTAACACTTTCTTACATCAATGTAATTCAGAAAATGTAAAAAATGTTTTATTAAAAATGTTCTCAGAATCTTATTACTATTTTACAAGTAATTTAATAATTTTCATTAGGGGAAAGTCAAAATTAAATTTTACCACAAAAAAAAAAAAATTAAACTGCAAAAAAGGGAGGTCAGTGATACTAAGGTCAAGGAAGCAGAAAAGGATTTTGCAACAACCTGTGATTTTGAGATACTTTGATTGATATCAGTCTACCAAAACATTCAAAAAATAATTTTGGCTTGCCTGCCTGCATAAGCAGAAGCACAGTCTTGCTCCTCCAGGGAGCCACCCAAGTAAAACCACATATATTGAGAGCAGCAAAGTCTACTATTGTCTCCTAAAACAGCAAAGACCAAAGCACAGTTTTAAATATTCTCAGATGTTAAACATCTATTAGAAAAATGTTTCTAAAAAAATGAGAAAGAAACTCAATCAACAAAGAAAAGCATTATTAAGTAAAATTTCTCCTGGTGCTGTAACTGAACTACTCTCACTCAGTAACCCAGGCCTGGAAGGAGTCAGTGTAACCACCAGTAACACTGTGCTGAGCACAGTTAGGTATGGCTGGCTGAAAACTGATCAGATTCTGCTAACTTCAAACCCCACAATTTTTAAAGTTCAACAGTAACAAATGCAGTTGTATTTTGTGTTCAACAGCATTTCCAATACACACAGAAGTAGCTGCCCTTGAGGGGAGAGGGGGAGGGCAGGGAGGAGGTAAGAATTGTTTTGTCTCACTTAATTATAATGATCTGAAGATTGAAACAAGACCAAGCTTGTAGGAAAAATTAACTTTTCTTACAGTTAACTGGAGCATTTAGAAGGGGAAAAAACACTTTTCCTTGAGTCAGAAAAGCCCTTATTCACTTTTCTTGAGTCAGAAAGGCCCTTATTCAGATCTTTCCAATACACAAAAGTTGATTAAAATGGACCTTTGTCTAGAGTGCTACATTTCAGATGTATCACCCACTAACATACTGTAACCAAGCCAAAGTAGTAAAAGTCTCTTAAAACTACTCTCATAATTCTGCATCTATGAGCACTGCAGTTCAGACATATCCCTATGAAAAAGAATTTTTAGCAAAGCACTTTTTTGTGACACTATAAAAGATTTATCTAAAGCAGATGATGCTTTTTTCTTTTTAATAAAGACAGAATTTAGATGATTAAATAATTAAACCAAGAAGAATACACATTCAGGACTTGTTCGAGCGACAGCCTGAATTCAGTAATTGAGCGTATTTTTCATTAACCACTAGAGGTCACACAGTAACCATGGCAGACATCCAAAAGATGAGTGGACTCAAGAATCTTGTGGTCTGTAAAAAGCAAAGCGCAGGGGTACTCACTGATTTGCACTCACAAATGAAATTCTGAAATTAATTTGAATAGCCTAGTTCCCCAAAAGATTCAGTGATCTTGAATGTTCAAAGATGTCACTTAGTATTTTACATCTTCATAAAATTGAAATTTATTATTTTTACTTCTAAAAGAAGCACATCAAATAATGGGTGGGTGTGCGGTGGGATTGTCAGAGCTTGCAGTGCTTTTGAAGGTTTTCCTGATTTCTTCAAATATTTCCTCATTTCCAATTCTGGAACTTCAATTCAAGCAAAACAGCTTCAGCTATGCCTATAATTAACACTAAAAAATCACAATAAGCTGGAACATTCTAGTTTTTTACTAGTGAAATTTTTGCTACGTAAATAGATATTTTGCCATTCCAAGAACAAGAGAAGTAGTAATAAAACCAAATATGATCCCACACACATAAAATATATTGTATTTTTAATCTCATACCAAAGTTTACTGGATGCAGTAACTTACATTCTCTTAAATCTGAATGGATACATGCCTTCAAAATTTAGACACAGTAGGAATGGTCTGGGTCTGAAAACTACTTGCTTGCAAGAAATTCACTTCAGTGCTATTGAAAATTTAGTCTATTTCAAAGCATTTCCAGAAACATTATTCGAAAAGTGTTAAAGTGCTTTGTGTTGTACACAGATAATTAAAATTTCCCTGTAAAATTCACTTAAATCCTTCAAGAAGGTGCACACAAGTGCAGAGCAAGAGATGGATGAGAGTCAGTGATCCCGTACCCTTCCATATTCGATTAAAGTTTAGAAATCAGTATACAAAGATATTTCATGAACTGACTCACTTTTTATTCCATTTAACACAGTTCACACTGCATCTTCTCTTTGGAGAAATTTCATTTAATTAGATCCCAGCAACAAAATATAAAGAAAGACCTATGTATGAAAGTCTTTTACTACGGCAGAACAGCACTGCCAAGGCATTAAACTGCCCTCTAACCCAAGAACTGGTCCCACCAGAACAGGTGCTTCTGTTGACTTGCATTACCTGTTCTGGAATAAGTAAGGTATTTCACTCCCTAAAGCTCTTAGTCTGGTACAGTTCAACATTAAAAAAAATATAATAACAATGAAGAGTGGTGGAACAGCTGTAATCTGAATAATAATTTCAAAAGTTTCAGCACCCATCATGTTTTTCAGCACAACAAACAACACTACCAAAGCTCACAGGACACATATTGCACTATAGGACCAATTCCTTGAGACAAAACAGAAATCATAAATCACATCTTAAAAGCAGAAAAGATGCAGACTTCTCTCAGCATAAAATCAACACCATAAATCTATCTAGCTCTTAAGAAATATTACAGAAAAAAAAATCCAGCTTTACCTGTACACAAGCTTGTATGTATACACATACCTACACACACACAGATTGCAAATCAGCAGAGATTGCTTTCCGCTCCATACTAACACAGGAAGATTTACAAACTCCATAAAAATTTAGAAGGCAAGAATTTTTTTGAGGAATTTCCAAATACAAACCTGTTTTTTCTGTGCCTGCCTTTTCTGAGCACCCAAGTTAGCAGACTTAAAGCTAAGAGACTTGGACTGTCTCCTAACTTTCACTGAATCTCTCCGGCGATCATATGAAAAAGACGACGACTTCTTTGTAATTTTCCTCTTAGGTGTGTCTGCCATTTCATCCAAAGTACGGTTACCTTCAAGCAAACTGAATCCCAAGAAAATAAAAACTTGGTATCATCAAGCTCCCACCAAGCTTGTATGAAACACTCTTCAATCCTATAGGAAATCTAGCAGTCTGTAAGGAGTGGAGCCCACCAAAGAAGAGTTTCAGTCCTTCCAACAAGCTGTAAAAATGAAAAAAGCCAATGGTCCCACAATGCTGTATGTCACTGAAGAGCAGGCAGAACTCCTTCCTGCTGTATAAACTCCAGCAGGCTTCAGCAGTGATGCTAATCTGAAAACGTAGTGACTATCCTGCTGAGCACGCTAAAGGTGAACGGGAGGTAGTTCCCAGCACACCAACAGGGTGTGGAAGTACACCAACAGGGTGTGGGGATGAAGCAGAAGACTTTGGGTTCAAAGCATCTTCTTAACTCCTTCTTCTCTGGGCTACTGCTAGGAAGTCAACTGAAAAGTCACACTGGGGAAGGCTCCTCAGACAGCATATTTTCTTCTCTTTGTCCAAAAAAGACAAAAGGATTCTCTTTGGATCCAAAGCCCTTTCTAAAAAAACCTTCAGCATGGGGTAAACACCCGTTAAATGCATTAGGGTCCCTGTTTTAATCTAATTTAAATATTCCCTTCTCTCTTAGTCAGTAAGACTATTCACGCTACAAACCCAGGAGACACTTCAACTTCTAAGTCAACTAGAAAACAAAGTACCTGACTCTGAGCCTTACCATCCTTCCTGGGAAATAGCTACCGAGTTACAGCAGTCTCTTAAAACCTGTTGGTATCAATGGATAAGAGGGTAATGAATTCTCATCCTAGTGACAGTGTGGGAATCTTATCAGACAACTGAGATTGCAACTTTTGTACCAGGACTGTGTTTAGGTAGGAATGTTTCTCTTACATAAGGTATTAGCCAAGGAACTTTACAAGGGTGTACAGCCCCGAGAGTTGCTGCTACTGATTTCCATTAAGCAAAACACATCCAAAGGGCCAAGCTCTACAAACCATTTAATCCATATTGAAAGACAAGGAGGAAAAAACTACCTCTGACAAACTTGGGCATTGTCCAGGGTCTTTTCCAGAAACTTTTCCTTATTTTATTCATGATGCTACTTCGCGTACAAAACAACTGTGAATAATTTATAGTTGCAGGATTATCCATTACTATAATTAAGCTTTAATATGGGTCAGTCCTCTGGTGTATGAGTCTCACCACCTCTGTTAGGAAATATCTGTGAAGTTGGAACAGCATTTCTTTTAAGACCTGCTGATATCAAGGAGTAAGAGAGTAGTGTTAATGAAATCCCTTAACCAACCTTTCCTACAACTTCTTCCTTTGTTGTAGGATGAATAATATACCTCTAGGACACAGTGATATTGCTAAAATTAACCAAAAGCTATCAGAATGTTAAGTATTTATTAGCTATAATGGCCTAATTCTAGATTCACTGCACATTTTTGTGGAGATTCACACTGTGAAGGATTAGAAAGCACAGCCCTATATTATCTACAACAATATCTAACCAGTGAATCTGTAACTACTACAAGATATAGAAAAATTCCATTATTAAATATTTTTAGTATAAAGTCTCTCTTAATTGTGATGTTTATAATACTCTAGCAGTTATTATCCATAGCCAAATACTGACCTTCAGTGTTACTAATATTAGACACTCTGAGGTCATCTAATTTCAACACACTCTGTGTTGAACACACTTTTTCAAAGTTCAGATTAAAGAAACTTTTTCTCACAAACTGAAATCCTACTTTAATTGCCAGTTTCCATAATTTCCCAGCATCACTTTTTTGAAGAGTTAAAATAAGCAGAAAGACAGTATTATGTGCTTGCAAACCACGATATTTCAAGAAAAAAAACATATCCTCCAAAACTTTGTTAAGTGTCTATAGCATTTGATAAGCACCACAGATATTCTGATGAAAATTAAGGTAAAGGAAGGTTTGAAAACATTTTGCAGACAGCTACTCTTATGACAGTTTCACTTGATGCCCCAGATCTTGCACTGAAAAAAACGAAGAACCACTTCTCATCTCAATATTACCTCTGATTCTACAGCCATCTATGGTTTGCTTGTTACAATGTCTTTTCAAGGCTGAGATCCTGCTCCATTTGGACATTGCTGGCAGAGGACGTTAACCTGTACCTGGAGTCAGTGTTGCCATTTGCTCTCTGCTTTTTGCTATTTCTACAAAATGTTTTTCGGTTGCTTGGTTTGGTGCTGGAGGAAGCAGAGGGCAGCACACACAGCAGAGAGATCCCAGCACCCATTCCATTCTCCATCACATGCTGCACCACAGGGACCACTTCAGCAGCTCCACAGCCACCAGCAGCCTTGCTGCACTGAAAAGCAAGGTCTCAGTCCACTCATGTTCCCACTCCTCCTCTTCCTCCTTCATACCTCAACCACTCCCAGCAACAAAGTCCTCTCCCTTTCCTCCTCAGCTTGCCAGGTCCTTTGGTGAACTTACAATATTCATGAAAGAGCAGAAAAATACTCAGTTTTGCAAGGAAGAGTCCTCTGCCACTTGAGTGAACAAATCTGCTATGAGATGGGGTCCAAGAGTGCCAGAGCCCTCATGAGCCAAGCAGCAGGACTGGGATGAAAATACTGGAGAGAGGCAGAGACAGAGCAAACTGCTGGAAGCCTTCTGAGACCTGGTTATGCACCTAGCATGCAAGCTACTGTGTCCAGAGGCCTATTGCAAAACCAGAAACATTCTCCCAAATGTAAGAGCTAGCTCAGAACTCATTAGTTTGTGTATTCAGTTAAACCAGTGTCTTCCCAAATGACCTCTGCCAAAATGATATTACATCCACCATGTTACTGTCTACTCCCTGGATACTTTGGCAACTCTTCATGACCAGCATTCACCATCCATGTTCAATTTCCCACACAACAATGGAATTTGCCACTCCAGTATCCAAATCTTCCTTCTTTCAGAACAATTGCAAATATATTTAACAATACATGCTTTATTTTCCATCTTCCAACCAGTTACACATCCATAAAACCCTTCCCCCCTGCCAAGTCTGTGGGGATTTTTGACTGTACCAACCCAATCACTGCTGCGCAGGTCGGTCTTTCTGCTGAGAATACAGGCACATTTGTGAGATATGACTTTCTTGACAACACTGTCATGATGTTCCCCAGTATATAATATTCATGCGTGGGCCTGCTATTCCTCAGAGAACCTTTTTTTACCAAAATATTCAATTTTCAGAAGTCAGATTTACCTGCAGCTCTTCAGATCTCCACAGAAATTCATGGATTTACAAATGTCAGTCCAGTCCTACCTGGGAGTTCTTAGTGCATCGATACAACTATTTCAGCATTACAGGAAAGGAACTGAAATACTGCAATTTATCCCAAAAATACACAGCAAATCACAAATGGAAATGCTGTCACCACATAGCTACAAAAGACTAAGTGAGGATGAGATTAAAAATTTGAAGAACAGGGCTGAAAGAGGTGAAAAGGTAAGAACTACAGTTAGGAGATAAGATTTAGTTACATCAAATATCTCTTAGGGATTGAAAAATGCATGTTCCAATATTCATGTATTATGACCTTTATTTCCTCACTTCCATGGATATGTAAGTATATACTAGTCTCATCCATGAGCACTGTGAAATTAAAATTTAGTTTATTATTAGAAATACTACAAGCATTTAAATTCCATTCTTTGACAGAACATAATATTTATATTTTGAGTACATTATTTTCAAATATGTTTTCATTAAATAGCAGCTGGGAATAAAGCTGTGAAAATACTTTAATTTTCTACTTTATATTCATCAGCAAGACAGACCTAAAAATCATCATGTGGCCATTCCAGTAACAAGTCAGTAGTGCTAACTCAAAAACAAACACCTGGTTTAAACAGACACATTCGCTTTTTACCAATTTTTCAGAATTTCAGTAATATAAAATTGTCAATCTCTAAAAGCATAATTAAAATAAAAAACACTGCCAAATAGTAGATGACATCAAGAGCCCATTGTTCAAAAACTGAAGTTTTTGAACAGAAAATTATCATGGGCTTATTATATGATGGATTTCTTTTCCAGTATCAATCCTTTCCCAAGCTTGAGTTTTTGAACAGAAAATTATCATGGGCTTATTATATGATGGATTTCTTTTCCAGTATCAATCCTTTCCCAAGCTTGGAGGCTCAAGCAGTTATTTTAAGCTGTTACAAGAAAAGAATGCCTTATGCTCAAAATGTGTTTTGCCAAGTCACTTGTGAGTAACAACAAATTTTTTCAAGGTCATCCCGTTTTCCTGGGATACTGGGAATGAAGGCACGGAACAAGAAGAGAGAAGCTGCACACTGTGGCAGAAGATAATCATGGCAATAGTTGAAAATTAATTTGATATAAAGGTTTTGAGGGGAAAAGGGTATTGTAAATAATAAAAACCGTATTTCTGAGTAATTTTTTTTTTTGACATTTTAAAGTTTTGGTGTCAGATTTGCTGCATACAACCTGGAGAAGATGTTCCTGCATTCACTCCAGGGTGTTAATCTGTTAATGGCAGAAACAAGCACAAAAAATCATTATTCTCTATTCATGATTTAAGGGTTTAATTCTTAACTTTCAGAATCAAAGAGAAATCACATGTAAATTGAGCTGTATGTTTGCTTAAATCAGACGGAGACACCCAAAATGTAGAATAAACAACATTACTTTGAGTATTCTGATTATTTGCTGATGGAAATCTAAAGATAACGTAACTTTATCTGTGCAGCTCTCATTGACTTCAAAAGCTCTTCAACATTCTTGAGGGAATGAACAGGCATGGGGTTACCAGAACCTCATTCTTTCTAACAGCATCCTGCTGTCACTGGCCTACCCTGAATTTACTACAGAAATGGGGTCTGGCATAACTGGCTTGAAAAATAAGAGTGAGAGAGCAAGAATCAACAGCAGCAGGATATTGTAATCACAGCCCTCCAGTCCCCAGCTAGCCTTTAACCTCAGCATTATTATACATTTGCTCAAAATAGCCTTATTTCTGTGTAGGCTTCCAGTTAACATTTCTTACAAACAAAATATAGTCATCCTTTCCAAAACCACATTTTGTGTATCACATGCCTCTCTAACTCAACAGAGCTTTCCAAGAGGAAGTAAACAAAACAACAGTATTATTTAGAACTGACCATCTGTTTTAACACAGAACTCAAAAGTTCATTTCCTTTCCACTACACTGGGAAAAAGTCCTAATATGTCTTTATATTATGTGAAGAAGCTGCTCAAAGATTTTTTTCCCACTAGACGTCTTCACACTTGAAGCAAGCAGGCACTAACTTCACAATAACATTAACAGAATCTCTGTAGGTCTCTTAAAAGCAGATGCAAATGAAGCACAATTGATTTCACTGAATTTCAGCTGCAGTTTGCTTACTTAACACAGTTAACTCTAGCTCATGAATGTTTACAAATTCCATTTCAGCACATATGCATGAAATTAATCTCCATCCCATTCTCACCAGAAGTATTCCACTCAAACCAGCAACTTCTTGTGTGTCTTTCTGGGAGGTTCAAAGTTTGTCTAAGCAGCACTAAGCACCAACATCACCTTGAACTTCCAGTGACCTGGGCCAGATAGAGCACCACACACACAAACACTGTGGGAAGCATGAGACTTCACTCCAGACAAGACCAAACCATATTCCTCTGGTTTTTATCTCTGCACTCAGTGGGCGTAAGCATGAATTATGCAGGGTGAAGAGCTGGCTCAATATTTGAAAATGTTAAGTCAAGCAAAGGAAGACCATGCCTGCCTTAGTTTAGAGAAATAAAGCCAGGCTGTAAATCTAAGTGTACACCAAATTACTGTGGTTATTTTTGAGAACCAATGTTGTATTTATCAGGACAGTGATAAAGGAATTTATAAGATGCCAAGGCCTTTAACATTTAAACTAATCTGGCAAAAAATGAGTATATTGGAGCAAATGAATTTACGAATAATTGACATTAGGTTCATACCTACATTGTTTCAAAGTAGCTCTATTTGCCCAGCTGATCACCACAACCAGTGGCTGTTAATGGCAGATCCTTGCTGTTCTCTTGTGAAGAAAAAACTTTGATTTTTTCAGCAATATAGCTACGCCAAACACAGACATCTTGATCCCTAAAGCCTTCCACTGAGCAACAGTCTGAGAATTTCTATTCATTAAAAAATTACATATAATTGCAAACAAAATTTTTTTTTCAAGCTGTTCAAAATACAAATTATTGCAGTGAGAATTCAAATGGGGACAAGTTATATTCATACACATACTTTGGGTTTGTTGGTTGCTTTTTTTTTTTTTTTTTTAATGAGATTACACCTCAATTTCTCCAGTATTTTTTTCATGGATAAGCAAGGGTCTATGAGATCTCAGAATAAGCACTTCCATATTACACCCAGAGTATGAGAATTGTGAAGGGGTCTACATGCCCCAGTCTAGCCTAAGAAAACACAGTTAAGGATGGTTGGGTTCTGGTTTTTTTCTGCAGGTTTTTGTGGGGGTTTTTTTGTTGTGTTTTTTTTTTTTCTTTCTGCTGAGAACGTCTGCCTACTAAAAACTGAACTGAGGTCATCAAGTATGCTATCATCAAGTTGGAAACTTATCAAGATGACATATGTTTTTTGAGAGTCTTCATAGAGAGGACTACTTGAGCAAGTTACAGAAATCCAAACAGAACAGGTTATTAACCTATCTTTAAAATATTGGTCTAATCACTAAAAGCACAAGAAATCTGTATTTTTAAAATAATAGAAGCAGGTTACACAGCTGACCAAATGCTAGCTTAAAACAGAATCTTGTTTCTTGTAGCCAAACATTTCCCAAAAACAGTAACAAGTCAGCCCATTTGTATTCATGTATACAAAGAGATACATAAATGCAAAAACACTTATGTGTCCTGAACACTAGCCACATTTCCATAGTAAAACCCGGGAAAAATTACATTTCAACAAATTTTTACAAGTTTTCTTAAAAATATTATTCAAATTAACGTTTATTAATTTTTTGTTTATCAGGTTTTTACCATTAACTGCATTAACCAAACAACTTCATATGCAGTGATATTGTGTAATATAAACGTCCACATCTTATGCTGGCTAAGCTGGACTGCTTTATGCACTTTCTCAATGAACTATGTTAAAGAGCTTAAGAAAAGCTGTTTCAGAAAGGAACAAAGAAACAAACAGCTTAGCAAAATCAGTTTTTCCATGTAGTTTGTTTCATGTTTTGCTCCTTTTTTTTTTTAAAGGAGGAACAACACTGAGCATCAGAAATTATTCCAGAAAGCAACTGGCTAACCCTTACTCATCCATTCTGTTTCAGTTAGTGACAAAAGAATAACAAAATACAGGGACAGAAGAAGCTAAATAAAGTCAGCCTACCATGCTGCATTTCAGTGTGAAGGACGCCATCAAAGATACTTCTCTCATTCCATTCAGAACAGCTGCTCTTAAGGGTCTTTGTATTTGTTATAGGACAGAACATCTTCTCCATGGAGACAGTGGAATAGGAGTAAATATATTCTTCACATCACTTAAGTGTTTTATTTTACTATGGCAGTGGACTATACAGAGCAATGAATCCATCAAGAGGACAAGTGGCCCTTAGCTACTCTGCATTCTGTATTGTGCTGATATGACACTGTACAATTATAGCATAAAAGCATCACCAAAGAAAAAAATTACATTTATCACTGATCCTTAAGTCTGAAGAACTATGGTAAGAGCAAACTGATTTGAAAAAATACAGATATCAGGTAGTAAATAACACAAGGAATTTCTCTTCAAGAATGTAAGGAAGTTCTTTGTGAAAATGAACACTAAAACATTAAGTGTTCAGTTTTCCAATATCCTAGACATTTTTATCCCGTTTTTTAAAAAAAAGAGATATAGGCAAATGTTTAATTTTAAGCACAGCTAATCCTACAGACCTCAGTAATCATTTAATTACATGTTTAGACACCATCTGTTTAAACGTTTTTTTACAAGGTATGCATAAGTGTACAGATGCAAAATATCCCTAACTGGAGATATATTCCAAACCTCAAATTAATGGGGCCTGTATTAGCTGCCAGCAACACAAAAACACTTGATACACTTGCTATGGAGGCAAAGCTAACAACCCAAAACTAAAGGCAACCAGGATGGTCAACTGTAAAATACACTACAGGAAACTAAAAAACAATGACTAATGACCAAAATACTTGAGAAGACCCAAACGTGAAGGTCAAGTGAGAATGACTTACTCAAGGCTATAAACCACTAGAGCACAGTGCATGTTTATATTGTACCTTCCTAATCAACACTGAAAGGTCCTTTAAAAAAGGAAATTTAACTCATAGGTGCCATCAGTAGAGATGAGCTTGGCGAATGCAGAGATAAATACTACTAATTGCTAAGTATCTTGTCCATCTATACACAAAAACAATATTGTAATAATGACTTTGCTTGCTTCAATTGCAGTCAGAGTTTTTCAACTATTAGTCACGCACATAAAAACACCCACGGAGTTTCACTGTGAGGAATTACCCCACTTGAAGGCAGCAAGGCAAGGTAATATCCAAAGAATAAGGTGTTGAAGTCACCAGAATTCAAACTTCTCTGGGGGAGAGCATGTGAGGAGCTAAGAACTGTATTATTCACATAAGTCTCTCTGTGTGTACATATATATAAATATTTATATTTAGTGACAACTTGCACCAGCCTCCCTGAGGCCTGTAAGCAAAAGCTAAACTAATCATGCAGCTGAGCACTTCACTATGAGATAACCCAACTAGAAGTTTTAATTAGCTTTTCATGAAATCTTATCTGGGCACTATTTTTATAGAAGAAATTCCTGAAAACTCAGCACTGTTACTCTATACAGCTTGAGTAATCCCAACATTTCAGACAGTAAGGAGTCTTCATGTCCCAAGACTCCTCACATAATTTTTCTTTATAAATCCTGGTTGAAATAACCATGTCAATTAAGTTTTGTCACAAGAAATAACTACAGGCAAAGTATCTATTTCTGAAAAATTAGCCTAAGAGTCATCATTTGGCCAGTTTTCAAGGAGCCTTGACAGTGCCTGTTCCAACAGAGGCAATTAAGGATACTGTCTGTGAAGGAGTGTGGTCCTGAAACATGTTTCTAGACTGAAGTCTGTATCAGGCTCAGATGCTTTCAAGAGCTTCAGCAAATACGTGTGGCTTTCCAGAGAAAAGTGGCAAAAAAAAGAGAAAAATTTTCTCTTTTACAGAGAAAAATATTTACATGACTTTACAGTTTGCCACAGTGTTTCCTACCTACATGGTTTTGAACAAGTAAGTCAAAGATTTGTATTTATAACTTCAACAAATAGCCAATAAACAAAAAGCCAATAACCTTCAACAAATATCCAATAAACAAAAAGTTGACTGTGATCTAAATCTCTACTTAAAAAAGAATAAAAACACTCAAGGCCCAGCAGTGTATAATTATTGTCTCAATTTCTATGTAACTAGCAATTTCTCTAACAACGATTTCGGAAAAAAGAACCAAAAAAAACCCCAACACTCAACAGTTTAAAACCAGCATGGCTTTTTGCACACATTCAACTGGTAACACAAAGCTACAATGTCAACTTAGAGATGCTTTTTTTTTTTGTGCATTAATGTTCCACTGTTTGAGGTTTTTTCATCCTTGCAGCCTCCTTTTCCTATTTGAACTGTTAAAGAACCAGCAAAGATGGAAAACCCATGACTTCAATTTAAAAAAACCCCATGACAGTAACCAATTTCTCACATCTGTCAGGCAAACTACATAAAAAATGTCTAAAATCTCTGTGTTTACTCCCACTTTGAGACACGTGCAGGAAACACACCACTGATGTGCTGATGTGCCACGCTGCTTTCGTTGCCATTTGTACTTACACGGTCTTTGTCATCAGCTACGTCACAAAGAATGTCATCAAGATCCAAGATCCCACCATCCCCATGCTCCAGTCGATGGACTTGTATCCAGTAGTTTGGATCCTGCATAAAAGAAGAAAATAGTATCAGATTATCACATGCAAACAGGAAAATGTCATTCAACCATATAGTCAGCATCACAGTCCCACAAATGCTTGACATCAAACATCTATTCAGGTCATATTTCTGTAAATAAATATAAATTGAGATGTAAAGCCCAAGTTCTTTTTTTAAATTGCCTCACACTAGATATGTAGTCTTCTCTCTTCTATCAGATCTGCATGAGTCACAATCCCATCACGGACACGAGGACTCTGACACATTTCCAATATTGCTGCACATTACATTCCCAATATTCCTTCCATAAAAGGAAAATACATCGTCCTCAAAATAAAATACGTCAGACAGTGGTCAACAGGCACAAAAGGCTACATGCAGCTGTTAAAGGTGTCAGGTTTCTACAGAACAGCTATAAAAGGTACAAACCAATATTTAAATACCATCAAAACACTTTCTACCTGTCCTTTGCTAAAGGTGGTAAATGGAGTAACTAAAACTTTTACTAAGAACACTTTCAACATTTAAAATAAAAAATTATATATACACACAGATACATATACACAGACATATATGCATACAAATGTGTGGGTGTGGCTTTGTGTTTATACATGTGTCTAGCAGTAACTGGGAAGACTGGCTTTATAGTCTTTATTATTACTTTTGATAGCAAAGGAAGCCATAGGGAATAAGGTTGTGTCCACAAAGTGTCTCCAGCACATGACCCAAATGCTGGGTAATACTCAACATGCTATTCTTAAAGGATTTGTTTCCTAATGGGGGAAAGTTGCCCTGTAAACACAGGGCCTGATCATGCTAATTAATCCTGCTTCTCAAATACACCCCCCAACGCCCCGGGCTGTTGTTCAGTGTTTCACAGTGAAAGACCTTCCCTGCTTTTCACTGAGAAGCATGGCTGCACAAGGTTTCTGCTGAGAGGACCATCAAACTTGCATCAACTTGTAAAGTTCCTGACTTCCTAAAAATAGCAATTAGCATCAGCCTCTTCAGGTATGGTGTCTAGAAGTGACAAAGCAAACAAACAAAAATAATAAAAACATCCAAAGCCAAAGCCAAACCTGAACTGAATAAAAACCCACCCACACTAAAAATAGAAGTCATAAATAAATAATCTCCACCCTGAAAGGCTTGAAAATATTTTGTTCTCTTAAAGATGTAACAAGACAAGAAATGGGACTACCAGAATTCCTCTAAATCCATATATGCATCTAAATCCTGACAGAACATGCTGCATTAAAGAACATCAAGAGATATTCATCTTGGTTTTAACATCCTAGAACTCTATGTATATGCACATGATATACATGCACAGGTCAAATATTTTAGAGATACTTGATAACTATGAAACTTACTTCATTGTTTGTATAAGTACATCCTCCTTTAAATACTGCCACAAGTCATCATCATCAGATTATCAGATCTCAGAATTACATTTTACAGTCATTAGGCTAGTCATCTCAAAAATTAAATTACAGACCTTTTTCTCTGATTTCTCTAAGTATTAAATATCATTATATTCCATTTCTTCTAAGCAAGCACTTATTATACAATTAATTGAATTTCTAGTATGTGGGTTTTCTCTAAACAGACTTACTGTTGTAGCACATTACAGAAGACAACTCAGTGTGGCATATTACAGAAGATAACTCAGCACACATCTTTTAAAAGTAAAGATCCAGGAATAATTAAAAATGGTATTACATTATTCACGCTGTCACGCATACAGAGGTGCCTACATAGGTAACTAATACACAAACCTGCTCTGTAAAAAAGGTACATACTACAAATACTAGGATAAACTTGTAAGTTTGAATACTCCACTAATACAGACAGGGCTGGACAAAGTCACCTGTGTACACCAAATCTTTCAACATTTCTTAACAAACACGTTCAAAGGGAAGTCCACTGAAGAGATGCCTTTGTAAACTCTGCTCTCAAACTGAAAGGAATAAAGTTCCTTCCTCATCTTCCAGCCTCTTAAAAAATCTCCTCTGCCTCTGGTATCTACATCTAAGACTGAAACACATTTGCAAAGACCAGGAGTTAAAAGATGCAATCAGACAAGCTGTGAAGAACCTTGCACTCCTAAAGGACTTGATTCAGGTTTCCTCTGCTGAGATTCTCCATCTCAAAGCTAAGCTGGAATTGAACCATAAGCCAGCCTTCACTGCAAAACCATAGCTGGAAAACCTTGTTTGGGCTTTAAGAAATCCTGATCCCTCATAGGCCACACAATTCGCCATTTTTGTTTGCAACAATTAACCCTCTTAATGAAGAATGGAAATATTAAAAACAGGTAACTGCAATACTGGCTCAGTGACCTGACTACATCCATCAAAACAAACAGCACTCAAGCTGAAACTACAACTTCAAAATCCATGTTTCCTTGTTTTTTGCTTCCTACCACAACTATTTCCTACCTCCAAGGCAAATGTAAAAAAACATTCACAATTACAGAATCAATAACAGAAACACCCATTTCTACATCACTATTCTGCTATTTCAGCATGCACAATCTACTTAAAAATAGCTTTGATATATAAGCTGCATCACTTCTGCTAATTACTTCCTTTAAAAGTTTCTCAATATTGCATAAGAAGTTTTAGATAGACTTCATTTTTACTGCATCACCTATTAGTAGTGCTATAGCCTGAACTGCTCTGGTTGCTTTTCCTGTCAGACAAGGTCCTGATACAAAACAATACGTGAGCAAGACCAGACAAGAAATATATAAAACTAGTTTGGCAAGAATTTACTCTGGCGGGATTTGGTAAGTAAATATGAAATAACAATGCAACTTTTCATTAAAGCGCTCTCCAAACATCAGAACAGTCTTCTCTTGAGGCCCTTTTTCTCTATTAAAGGTTTTGCATAAATCAAGGATTTGGTGAGGGAGGATTGGAAGGGAAGAGAGGTCTAAGACGGAAGGGAGTACTCACATTGTACATTGTTAATGTAACTAACTTTAGTTACACCATACTGGGGGGGGGGGGGGGGGGGGGGGGGGAATGAGCAAGGATCAAAAAAAAAGAAAACAACATTGAAACTAGTGATTTTACCAAGTTATGAAAATCCACAGCTATTTCTGATTCCAAGTTTCAGCAGTTATTTCTGTATATTATTCAGCCAAACAACATGAAAAAACCAAAATGCATAAATGTTCACATTTAAATTCCTATTCTGTGATCTGTCTAAAATGAACATAATGTTATACTAGAGTCAGCTATTATGCACTGTCTGCTAAATACGAAAGAAACTGAACCAGACTTGATGCAGATTGGAATTTAAGTACTCCTACACAGATGTTACAAGTGCATCTGTATTCATGGCTTGGTCAAGTTGTATTTCTCAACCTCAGCCAGTAAACAGATATTCACAATTCCCTACGTAATAGCAGTAATACAGTCCTCATTTTCTGAAGCAGTCAAATACACTGTTTTGGCTTAGACCAACTCCTAAAGTGGAAATTGGCCATTTCCAGAGTTTACAGTAGTTGACATAACTTCATCTGTGGGGAAAAATGGTCCAGTCACTCCTTCAGGACATCTGAACACCTTTGGGATCACCCTCTCTGGGGGGCAGTGCAGGCCTCGCAAGTGAGATGTCAAAAATGAGGGACTGCCACCAATACTTACCCATAGTGATCTGCTCAGGGCACATGCAACAATGTGCTCACACAGGCTAAAAGGAAAATGTCTTCCAGTTATTAAACAGAAAAAAAATCCTAAGTATATAAAAGTCAAATTTCTGTAAAAAAAAAGGAAATAAAATATGAAATAATTTTTTTAAAATCTCCCACAAATTTTACAGGAAACCTGCTATAGAGTTACGGTTTAGTCAGACATGATGCTGTTGTTTCAAAATCTGAATTTGTATATTAGAATCAGATTTTCCTATTTTGTCAATAAAACAAAGTTACATTTATATTCTTTCACTGCTATGGTTGTGAAAAAGGGTATTGTGCTCTCCAAATCTGCAATGCATTTAGACAGAAAAACAAGTGGTGATAGACAATTCATTAGCTTCAGTGCTCCACCAATGTGTAAGTTAGCAAAGCACAATTATTTTGAAAAAGCTGCATAGATGCCTTTGTCACTAGTTCATGTAGAAGAACCAGCAAGTTCACTTCATTGAATACAAGGACAGAAGTAATGCTAAACCTGATTTATAATATCTTCATTTAAATATTGCATCACTCAGCTCAAGTCTAAGCAAGTCAGATCTCCTGTTTCCTGTCTACACCCATTTAACTATTCAACTTGATGATGATTATAAAGGTACTCATAATTTAAGCTCATGAGCACCACATTTTCTAATCTTCAGCAATGGGAGATAAATATTTGCTAAGTGAACATCAGCACTGAGACTGGAAGCAAGAGCACATTACAAGGGCAACAAGAATGCAGCCATTCACATTCTGTTTATTACATTAAATGACTTCTAAAAAGCACATAGGAAAAACTGAGAAAAGCATTAGTTTAAGTAGTATCATTCAGTACCTCTGTAGCTAACAACTTCATGTTCCCACATAATGGAAACAAGGACCATATGTGGGAAACAATATCTAGAAATTAGAATGGAAACAGCAATGTGTTCTTATTAATCGCAGAGAAGATTTCTTATTCCTTTACATCTAAATAGGTGTCTTGGTTTTCACAAATGTACCCTTTCCAAAAATTTATTGAAATATTTAACATTAAAAGTAACAGTAAATAAAATTATTCTTTGAACCTATCTTACAAGAAGACAGCACCACAAACCTCTGAGAAGTAGCAATCTATTTAACAGAAAGCAGAAAATCAGGCTCCTAAAAGCCTGATGAACGTGCCTAGTGTTTACTAATTGTGCCCACTACTGTCACCAGCAGGATGTCCTGAAGCATCAGAAAAACGACATTAATCTGCCTGGCTACAATTACATACTTGGAGCTGGGATAGCAGAGGAGTTGTGTGCAATTTCTTGTATGCTGTTTGAAGCCCAGGCAGAGAACACTACAGAGGGAAGACATCAAGTTCTCCCCAAAAGGTCTTTGTACTTCTTAACTTTGCCCACATTTCCCAACTGCATTCCCCTTCAGCTGGGTGCAGACCAGTTCCCACTACAATTTGTTACACATCTTGAAATTAAGTAAAACAGGTATTTTTCCCCCCACACTCCTATATTTTCTAATCTCTTCTTCCCCAAATAGGAAGTGTATTTTTTACCACACAACACTCTTGAGAAATGGATTGGCTTTGCCAAGCAGAGGTCCCAGAGGCTCTCAGTCCCTATCAAGACCATGTTTCTAGAACTGAAATTATTTAAATTTAGATAAAATTTATAGCTTTTTGCTTTAACACAGATCCTTGTATGATTTTTAAAAACCACTATCAGCAGGACAGTTGTGCACATGTATTTCAGTGTAACTCTCAAAGGAAAACAGACTCACCACCAGGACAAAGGACAGAGTAGAAGAATATCCAAGTATGTCGATATAACTTCTCAATTATAGATGAGGAGATAAAGGGAAAGTAAGTATATATTATGAATTTCTGTTTAAAACCATCTGGAATTCAAGATTAGAAGGTCATGTGTGTGGCTATCTTCACTGAATTGAGTTTTTTGAGAACAGATAAAGCCTTTGTGGCAAGAATACACACAGATAAAAACCAACTAAATCACGAGGCTGGGGTGTGTACTGGACTTGTCTGTTCAGCAGCATATGGCACTTGGGCGTGTTAACAGTCTGAAAGGAAACTATGGTTAACAAAAACCTAATATATCTGAAAATTTGCCAGTGAATTCATTCATTTCCCTGTCTAGCTCTGTGCTGCAGGCAGGAACCATCCAAACAAGCAGCCAGGTGCCAGAAGACAGCCTTGCAACGTCAGCTGGCTTCCAGTTCTGTTCCACAGCCTGAGAAGCCAGCAAGAACAAGTCCCTGGGCTTGAATTGCATCTCCATGCCATCATGCCTCCTCGAATTTCAGGCACCAAGATCTGCTGCATAACACACAAGAGCAGCAACAGGAAAATCAGCTTCAAAGCCAACTGTGCGTTGATGCTGCAGCACAGACCGTTGGCAACACTGGTACAACACAAGTGCATTCACTGTCTCAACGAGGGCACAAGCAACAAAAATACTTAACATTAATGAAAGCAGCCCAGTAAGGCTCAGAAAGCAACTGATATCTGTAGAAACTCTTAAGTTACCAGCTGATGAGTGGAAGGGACAGTTATCTTTTCCATTTCTGACCTCACTCCACCTGCAATCTCTCCCCCCACACAAATCGTAGAGCACATTCACATACACTTGCCCTGTATTCCATGAAGTCAAGAAAAAAAAGGGCTACAGACTATAAAAGAAAATATCTGAATGTTGTACAGCAGAAAATAAGCCTTATCCTTTTCATCTTTTTGATCCTTTACCTGTGAAACTGCTCTTTGTTCTGAAGATGCACCACACTAAAGCTAACAGAGAAAGAGGAATACACACATTCAGGAAGGTTACACATCATGCCATAAGGTAACGAGAGGGTTTGGTTTAGGATTCTATTTTTCTCAAACATACCAGATTATGCATAATATCTCCAACCAAGGGA
This sequence comes from Cettia cetti, assembly GCA_013401135.1. Taxonomy (NCBI): domain Eukaryota; kingdom Metazoa; phylum Chordata; class Aves; order Passeriformes; family Sylviidae; genus Cettia; species Cettia cetti. The sequence continues at coordinate 146,273 of VZUI01041677.1, forward strand.
TGCACACTGATCATATATGAAACAGTTATGAAAAAGAGTGGAACATACAAGCCTGATCACTGAAGCATCTTGTTCCACTTTTGCATTCACCAATGCTTTCCCTGCCTTGCTAAAAGGGCTTTAGCTTACCAGAAATCCATCCAAGACAAAATCTGAACATATCGCTAATCCTGACACATTGAAATGTTAGAAAGGATGTTTATGAAGTTAAAAAAAAAAAAGATTTGCATGCATCCTGTATGTCCAGTTTCAACAAAGATTTACTTAAAAATTAATCATATTACACTATCAATGTCAGTCCTCAGTACAGATGTCTGACAGCCAAAAAAATGGGTGAAATAGTCACTCACTTCAGCAATTAAATGCCTCCTAAAATCCACTAAATCAAACTAATATGGTCAGTAAACTGCAGGAACACTACTACATTTTGAGTTATGCTGCATTACTAGTGGAATACAAAAAGGCATCAAGGAACTATGTAATCTTGCTTGAAGTGGTAAAAGGTTGCTATTAAAAATGGTAAATTTGGCTGTTAGCCACTTCACAGTTTACATATATCTCCTAATCTGTAAGGAAAGTAGTCCAAGATCTACTGTAGCAGTAAAATTCCTGTTTTCCTACCCTAAAAAGGATATGCAAGTTTTTTACATTAATGCATTACCCCCATGCATCATGAAAGTCTGGAATTTTTATTTAACTCATCCACTTTACGTAGAAGCAATCTATACCAATCCATGAGAAATTATATCACTAATTGCTTTAAATCAACTTTCCTACGTACTGCATAATTTCATTACCTATTAAATGGAATAGAATCTCTATATGCCTCAATAACCTAATGTTAAGGAATAATTCAGATTGGAAGGGACCTCAGAACATCCCAGAATTGGACAGGGACCATGCTGAGCAGACTTCCTTTGTCTCCTGGATATGCCCTAATGCCAGTGTGCAGGGCTGGCTCCTGCCCACTCACTGTCCCTAGCCTGTGGCACTGCTTGGGACTTCTTCCTCTCTAGTGCAGGACTAGGCACAGAATTATAGAATTGCTTAGGTTGGAAAAAACCTCTGAGATCATCAGGTCCAACTGTTAACCCAGTACTGCCAAAGCCACCACAAAAACCACATCCCTAAGTGACACATACACATCTTTTAAATACCTCCAGGAATGGTGACTCAATCACTCAATCACTCCTCTGGGCAGCCTGTTCTAAAGCTTGATAACCCTTTCTGTGAAGAAACCTTTGCTAAGATCCAATCTAAAGCTCCTCTGGCCCAGCTGGAGGCCATTTCCTTCTGTTCTAGCACTTGTTACCTGGGAGAAAAGACAGGCCCCCACTTTGCTGCAGCCTCCTTCCAGGTGCTTGCAGCGAGTGGTGAGGTCTCTCCTGAGCCTCCTTTACCCAGACTAAACAATGCCAGCTCCCTCAGCTGCTCCTCCTCAGACTTGTGCTCCAGACCCTTCCCCAGCTGTTCCATACTACAGCACCTCAGGGTCCTTTTTGCAGTGAAGGGCACAAAGCAGGACACAGGACTTGAGGTGCAGCCTCACCAGAGCCCAGTACAGGGGGACAATCACTGCCCTGGTCCTGCTGGCCACACTGTTGCTGATACAGGCCAGGATGTCACCAACCTTCTTCGCCACCTGAGCATACACTGGCTCATGGTCAGCCTGGCTGCTGATTAACACCCCCAGGTCCTGGGGTTCTGGCTACATTTCACATGTCTCCTGGCAACCTGTTCCAAAAATATTGCTCTGAAAACACTGCTTGCTGTCAAAACTAATGACATTATGCCATTTCTTCACAGCACACAGCCCTCTTACCACTAGGAGGTGCCACCACCAAAGGGCAGGTCCAGGTCAGCACCTGGACTGATACTAGCACCAAGTCAGCCACCTGCAAAAAAGGAAACATTACATTGTGCTGCCACTAGAATGCATGTGGCAACCAAATTTGAGAATCATTAAATGAAGAATAAAGATTTACATTTGGCTATGGAAGACTAACACACTTTTCACCACGACTACTGATAGTTTATGCTGTGAGCAACTATGTTCTGTTTGCTATGAGGAAAAAGTTAAATATGACACTGCATCTCTAAACTCCATTATGCCACGCTGTGAGCACCAAATAACACTGTCCTTCCCAAACTGCAAAATAAAGATTTTACATGGGATTTATTTCAATCCCATGTGAAGAAAATAAAAGATACCTACTGAAGCACTACCACAAACTCCAACTGTAAATCAACAAGTAAGGAAAGATAAATGTGCCCTTTTCAGAGTGTTTTGCTGTAACACAGACCTTACTTCATAATCTGCATCTAAATACAACAAATAACACACCAAAAATGTTTCTTGATTACAATTTTTAATTATTAACTCCAGATGACAGATACGAATTACAGTAATCAAACCCATAGCTCATGAATATACAGTAAAATGTACTGTTTATAGCGGTGCACAATCTTGTATGTGGAGATTTAGAATTTGGGCAATAATGCTGAAGAAATGCAGAACATCTTAGGATTGCAGCTTGACAACTGAACCATAAGTGAATCTGATGAAAGAAGTGCTTTCTGTTTCTTCCAAAAGTTTATTTACCTCCACCCATCATTGCAGCATTACTTGGATTTAAGCAGTTCATTGTTTTTTTCAGCCACCACAACAGCTCTCCAAATACACTGCTAGATTTAGACCAGAATGATGGGTTTTACTGGAATCACCAAGCACATATATATGTCTGTACATGCAGACCTGTATGTTGTAGACCAACATGTGTTACTCCTGACAGATGCTGATTAAACAAAACAAAACAAAACTAAAGTGAGTCTAGTAAAATGTTTCAAGGGAAAATTTTAGAGGGTAGAGTTGTCTACTCAAGTGACATCCAGCTTAAGCAGAAGAGCCTAATTTATTTCAGAAATGCACTTGAAACAAGATTTTCATTTGGGGGCCATTAATCTCAAATACCATGAAAGATAGAGACAACCAGTTGTGATACATGTTCCCAAATGGGCACAGTCAATTAATCATGTAGTATGTGAACTCTAAACAATGATTAATATACAGAGAGTAGCAAAATCATTATAACATACACTGCCTCACATTTCCAACACACTGTAAATAAAAAGTTAAGACAAAATATTAAATACCACTCTGTCCTCATGGCTGTATTATTCCTCAGTGAACTTCAAATTCAAGGGTTGGTGTGTAGGACTTTGCAATATAAACAGCTTTGCTGAACCATGTGAAAGGAATGCACAAGTTATGTGAACGACAGAAAAATTTATCTCAGTTTAGGTCAGCTGTGATATTGTATGTTTTTGACAAGATTTAGAGTTTTAGCATCCCTCGTGCTTTACACCCTGTCAGCCATGCACACACCCGGAGGTCTCCCTGCCCCTGTGCAGTTGCTGTAAGCAGGGTGCACGTGGGAGGAGATCCCTGCACAGGCAGCAGGGTGCTTGGGCACTGCCTGCTGCCTGCTCAGCAATTCCCTGTCTGCTCCAGAGGAGGAGCAACGTGTCGCCTGTGGCTGTTGGATCAAGCTGGTGAATGGAAAAAATAAAGTGGCAAACTAACATATGCTGAAAAACACCTAGAAATCAACACCAGAATAGATACACGGAGAATTTCTACTCACTTGCATTGCAGGAAAACCCTGCTAATAGTGAAAGGTTCAAGAGTCTCCCCTGTGCTCTATAAAACTGTTCCCAAGACTATAACTATAGTCACCATCATTGTCCTCCTCTCCTATGTGCACATTCCAGCTCATGGACAGAGCTTTCTACACTGCCTAAGTAGGCTGCCATGAGGCCAGGACCTCCACACACCACCACTCCACCATCTCTAAGGGACACCTGTGGAACAGTTTCTGTGTTTAACACACTCCTGGGATACACAAGCAGGTACCTCCAGGTCAAACCCACCAAGGAAAACTGTTTCCAGTGAGCATCTGCAAAAGCAATGTGAAATAATCATGGTATCCTGTTAATTTATCTCTCAAATACTTTTCAAGATACTTTAACCAAAGCAGGCCTTACTTTCATCTCCAGGGAACAATTTGTAGCAATAATATTTAGCTATTACTTTTCCAAATTACTCAATCTTTTTTGAAAGAGTGCAATTTCAGTTCCTTCTAGTGGCACTGATTTAAATATGTAGTCACTCTTTTCTAAATGCCTAATGCTCGTCTGAAACTTCAAGAACAATCACTATATAAATTTAACTACTATAATCATGCTTATTTAATAAGGTTAAATAAAACAGATCTGCAATTCTCTTTGAATTCAAGGTTCTGATTGCTGCTAACCCAGGGCAGAAACTGCAGTGCAGCATTTCATGTTAGTGTGAAGGAGAGGAAGTACCTTAAAACTAAACTTCTATAAACAATACTCTCAAGGATTATTTATTCTGTTTTCAAATGTATTCATTACTTCTGAAGATAAATATGTTTTTCAGGGTTTTTTAATTGACCCTAAGGTGTACTGTGGCTGTAGACCTACTGACTAACCATGCTGTAGGGTATTCCCATATTTAGGATGAAAAAAACTAGCACCATATCTGGCTGGAGACCTCACTAGGAAAATAAAGGCAGAACTAATGCTAACTGCTACCAACCCCACATTTTACCTTTCCTGCCATTTTAATTCACTTCCATGTTTTGTTCAGAGATCACCAGCACAGTTCCTCCTCATGAATCAGCAGTAATCCTCTTTTTCAAATCAGTAACTAAGGTCAGATCTAAGTTGAGGCTAGCCCCATTATAATTAGAATCCTGCTGCCACACTTGGGAGTAGTCAAGAGAGCCCATAACAGAACAACCCTAATGAAGGAACATTACTCCTGACTTAATGAGGACTCTTATCATTTTCAAACTCCTCCCTCACTTCCAATCTCACTTCCAGTTCCAGAAGTGGTATAAATACAAAAAAATCACCTTCCAGCTACAGCTGCTGGATGCACCACAACCTCCCCTCTTGCTCTGGCTTCTCAAAACCCACTTTTCTCCTCCATCACCTACATTAAATTATGACTCACCATCACTTCCATACCTGGCCAGCAGCAGAAAATAGAGAGCATTCCAAGAGGTTAAGGCAAACACAGACGACAGCTACTGGAAAAAACTAACTTAAAAGCATGCCCCTTCCATTTACCACAGCAGCATTCCTTCCAAAGAGATACTGCAACCCCCTCCCAGACCCAACTGCATTAGCACCCATTAACTTCAGCAAAGCTTGTTCTAAGCCCTGAGAATCAATGTACTAATGCAGGAAGATGGTGATCAGCACTAAAAACCTCCTTTTACTTCCTTAGTTATCTTCTCCCTTGTCACCTCCAGCGATAGGGAGCAGCCAACAGCAGCACATTGAACTCTAACCCATTACACATCTTTCAAAATCGCTTAAATCTCTGACAGCATGTCTGCACTCGTCAAAATTCAAGCAGAAGACTTTATTAAGAGAGAAGCAAAACCAGCTAGTCTTCTCGACCAGAAAAGAAAGCAATAAAAAATAACTATTAAAATCAGTGAAGCAATGCCAAGCCCTACTTTAAACAAGAGGTAAACCTTAAAGTCTTTTCAGCTGAGTTGTGAGTATATCACATATAAAATTGTACAAACTATTTGATTTTTTGAGCTCAGAGCACTTCAATCTGCATCTCCAGAAGTTTTGATTAATAAAAGAACTTATACTGTAGTCTGAATCAGAAATTCCCATCTTCGTAACAAAGTTAATTTTGGCAGAAGGTACAGATAAATTACTACAATTGCACGCACAGGGACAGTGTTAGAAATAAACTCAAGCACACCAGAATTATACCTTCAAGCCTGGTAAAACCAAGTAATTATCTTTCTTCTCTTCTGTTAGACAAATTAGAGAGTATCCTCTACTTAGTCAAACCTGAGTTTGAAACCTCCAGTTTCTAGTTATGTGCTTTCAGAGCCTTATTGAAAATGTTTTCAGTGCAACAGCCTAATTATATTGTATACACACACAGAATCTAAGAATTATTCATAACTTATGGCAAAGTTTCACACAGGATTGATTAAAAACTAAAAAAATAGAAAAAACTTATGATTCATTTAGGTGTAGCTCACCTGTTCACAGAAACATAGTATTTTTAAAAATACTGTAACTTCTATTTTCTGTAATTAACCCCTATAAAACACATACAGTATGCTTGAGACTAAGAATAAGCAATAAACCCTGTCTAATAAGGTGTAGAGAAAAAAAAAAAAAAAACAGGTTCTTAGAAGCTGCACAAATTTTCTTTTAGAAAACCTGTTTATATTAAGCACCTAGGATCTCCTCAGTGGGTTTCCTACCCAAATGCAGATAGAAGAAGGTGGCTGTACAATCTCCTGCCAGCTTTGAATGATCAGAGCACAACCAAGACTACAGGTAGGTACAAGGAGATAGTGTCTTAAATTCCATTACAGAGAAAAATCTGTGTGTTGTTCTGTAACAGCGTAGAGCAAAAAGAAAAGACCTTGATGAATAGAAAGAGACTGAAATATGGCATCTTTTTTGACTGGTTTAGCACATGATTTAGATAGCACACACTAACAGTTCCCCAGCCAGGACTGCATCAAGCCAATCAAAGTTTTAAACCATTTCATCTAAACAACAAGGCCCCATCCATGTATTTTTGCAAAACACTTCAAATAAATTAATTTGACTTTTCCAGTTTTCCTGTAGCAACCAACAGGCCTTTGTTTTGTCTCTTCCCTTCTCCATTAATAGCAACTGCACTGTTAGAAATACAATGAAAGTTTCAATCATTGAAAGAATTTGATTTTTTACAAATCCCTCATACTTTTTTAAATATCAAGACGTCTGGAGATAGAAGCTTGCAAGCATCAAAACAACCTTGTGTGTATACATATATATATATACACACACACCCATTCATACATATGAAACTCGCTCTCCTGTTCTTAAAGCCAAAAATGCTGCACTTAAAGAAGTCTACCTCAAAGTCTTCGTATTTGGATTCTCAGACTACTCTTGGAATCTGTGTACTCTCTTTTGATTCAGAAGAATAATTATGTACACTTATACAATTGAAAATATTCCATGGAATAACATCATCTTTATTTTCCAGAAACAGGGGGCTTTGCTTTCCAAAGGAGAAATCCTCAGCTTGGCAGAGAGTCTAACAGCTGCTTTTACAGGCTTTTTCCTAGAGAAACGTAACTCCCAGCCACGTACAAATTAAAGCCCCAGCACACAACAGGAGGACAAACAACTGCACAGAGAAATTGGCTACACACAGCACCTGCACCTGGGCACAGGGCTGCACCAGACAGGCTGCTGGGAGAATTCCCAGGGACGATCCTGGTCTATATATAGTGAGCTGTTCAGATACACAGAGGTCATGAACTTTCATTGGTTAAGACACAGAGCAAGATGTACCAGCTGCAAGAGCCTGATAAAGCTGGCCAGGGCCTTCGCTGTCCTCCAAACAGGCACCATTCCCAACACACAGACCCCAACTCCTTCAAAACTACAGTGGGGGGGAATCAAAGCTTTGCTGTATTTTCCTGCATTAATGAAGAAAAGGGAGATGCAAGAAACCTATTCATGTAGGCCTCAATTTAAAAACCAGACTGTTTATATGAGTAGATGTAATAAATCCCATGACTATAAGGTAGTGATGGGACACAAACACAGTGCACACAGGGAGGGATTGGACTCTCCCAGCTGTTGGAAATCAGACACTGACTCACCCTCAGCTAGGCCAAACTTCTGTTCCAAGTCCACATGCATGGACTTCATCAGGAGGTTTGCATCATACAGTAAAATTTAGCCTTAATAATATTTTATTTCACTGGATGACTCACACACCTATTCTTCTGATTTTTTAAAAGGCTGATGTCATTTCACTCTGTTCTTCTACACACATTGAAGGTTGTTACATTAGGAATTTTAGCCAGCTCAGAGATACTGGGAATTCTCCTCACCCTGAGAAGAAAGCTTTCTTAAATGCCAGCTTTGTGCAAACCAAACTTAAAGTAAAAATGTCAGCTTGCTCAAAGCTTTTCTTTGATCCAACGCTTTTCTAGAAGAGACTTCAGTGTCAGTGATTAAGACATCCAACATCTGTGTTGAGAAAGCTGCAGGTTTATGGAAAGCTCTGTAGAGCTTCTGCCTTGGAGGATGGTGCTGCCAGTCCTACCTCCTCCCGGCTGAGCATCCCTGTCCCATGGAGACTTCCTCTCTCTGAAACAGCCCCCACAGGCATTTTAGGAAGTATTTTGCACAAAAGCTATCCCTTTCATTACAATGTTGGGGGGGAAAAAAACCTACTTATTTTTGCACAACAAAAACTAGCTAGTTCTATTTACTTAGAACTATGGTTGTTTCAAAATTCATTTAGCTTTAGGAAGAAAAAAAAAGATAATTTAAACTGCCTTGGACTCAAAAACTTCTAGAATTATAAAGATTGTATAAAATATTCTTTCTGGACTATCTACATCAGATGAGTTTAAACATAATACTGTAATAGCCAAACAACATCCGAAAATATAAAGACAAGGGAAAAAGTACACATTCTCTGGAACTCTGGAATTTTTCATGCTTCCTATGAGAAGTACAATCTTGTTGCACAATACAATAGAACATATTCAAGCTGTTCTCTGTACTGGTCTGTAAAGTAAGAGTAAAAGCAGACATTTATGCTGATAATTCAGAAGAAGCCATATCTTTTAAATTAAATCAAATTGAATTTAGCACACTGATGTTTTAAAGTGGTCATTTATAACCTCATAAGATAAATCTAACAGAATTTAACTTTGAATTTTTACATCAGTCTTTTCTGGATAACTGATTTTTTTTTTTTTAATTAAAAATAAGACTTCTTACTAGAAATTTCTAGTAGATTAGCACTTGTCCTCTGATAAGCTACAAACCACCTTCAAGATTCACAGGAAAAAGGTCACGTTTTCAAAACGGCTATTCTTCCAAACACCAAACAAACAAACAAACAAGATTGTGCTTAAGCTTTCATTCTCACATATGTTCAGAAGACAAATGTTCCACTGAAACAATTAAGTCAATATACAAATGACAGATATCAGAAACAGTTCCATAAATAATTACAACTGCATATATCACTCTACACAGAGATTATTCAGCATGCAAAATCTGGACCTTGGTCACAATTGAGAAGGTATATGTATTTTTATTCACACCACCATGACAAACCAATAGGGTAAAAAAGAAAAGTTGTATTTTTCTTTAGGATGTTCAGACCTCAAATATTAGACATGTAGACGCAAAGCTTTATTTTGAGCTCACATTTTCTGTGAGCATCAAAGCCAGGTGAGTCTATAGGTACTTACTGACAAACGTGAAGAGAAGCAGGGCGGGGTGTGCAGAGCACGCCCAGCCCAGCGCTGCTGGAGCAGAACTGCGCGAGCAGAGCGCGGGTGATGCGGTGACGCACAGGGGAAGCTCCCTGCCATCTCCTCCTCGCCCCACCTTATTACTGACATTACCACAGGAGCCAAAGATTTCAGCAGGAACCAGAGCCCTGCTTTGCCAGAGATGGACCATCTGCTTCAGGAAACTTACAGCTCATAGTTGATCCAGTTGAAATTTTACTGATGTACTTCAGTGGATTTCCTAAAATTCATTTTATTATTTCCAGAGAAAAGTGTGGACTGGGGTGTTTCACAAGTAGGAGGTAACCATAAGTTGTCAGTGCTAATTTAGCTGCTTTTAATTCTGGAACACCCAGCCTATTTTGGTGCAAGTTCAATTAAATAAGAAGCACTTTCCACCTCTCTGATAGGAGTGAAGTACAGCCTTCATGCCTGTCACACTGCTTGTATTGCGTGGCAGAAGGGCTCTTCTCCTTTGTCTCTCTCTGCCTGGTTGCTTCTGAAGCCAAAAAAAGAATATTAAAGGGGGCTTCAGACCAGAAATAAATTTTAGTATACTCTAACCAGCAGCAAAACAATCTTTGGGAAAATTACACAAATCCCTTAGAGACTCTGAGGCTTCATCCCACACCAAGAAGGCACAAGAGTCTAAATTATATGGATGAAGTGTGGGCTAGCAACAGCAAGCAGGAGGGAGGATGCAGGATCAGTTCAGTGGGTGATGTTCATCCATCTTTTGAAGATGTGTAGAAGAAGCTCTAAGCACAGCACAGAAATGTTATAGGAAAAACATAAAAGGAGAGTGTGGGGAGAACTCAGAATATGCCATTTCTAACAGATCTCCATCCTCTAAAAGAAAAACTCATTATCATTTCAGCCAAACTCTGGAAAACACAGTTTGTTTTCGGACTACAACTTGCAGCTCAAACTTTCACAGGGCAGCCCAGAAACAGTGGAATAAAAAGCATTTTGTGCAATTACCTTGTATTTAGCTTTAGATTATTTCTGCCTACATAAGTCTCTCTTGTCTCAGTCTTACAGGCAAAAGGAAAAGGTTATTTGAGACTTCTGTTTCTGACATTCTCTTTTGATTACAGACTTAATCCAAAAGAGACTACCCTGAAAGGCCAAGACAAACGTGCAACCACATAATTGGTCTGGCTCAACTGGCACTGAATTCAGGAGAAAGCATCCCCAACTCCAGAGAGATTCAGTCTGTGCTGAAAGCCACATTAAATTGTTTACTGTTTGCCTGAAAAGCCATATACATATGCTATGGGAGTGTTTTGCCAAGCTGGAGCTGTGATGGTAGATATACTATAAAAAGCCCTAGTATTCTGCCAAGATGTGTATAGCACATCTGCATTTTTTTTCTTGCTCACTCTCAGAAAACATTTTAACTTGGCATAGAGAATCACATTTTATTCTAGTGAAATTCTTGAAACACTTGGGAAGCAAAGCAAATAAATGAAGTTCAGAAATGCATTTGATTTCTAATCCATGAAATGTGCAGAGGAAAATTGTCATTTTGCTATAAAGCAGGCACCGTGCTATGACACAGGGCAATTGGCACATATGCATAAATAGTGAAAGTGTGTCATAATATGAAATATGTCTATACAACAGCCAGCTCATTTGTTTATATGACCCCCTCCTTCAGCAGATGAGAACAGATTTGGTTTATATCAGAGGACAACTAAAAGAAAATTCTCAAAGTTCTTGAGAAGTCATATGACTTCAAGGAAAAAAGGGATAAATAAAGACATTTCAGTGTAATATTATTACTAGAAGTTTTGCTCAGCCACAACATGCAGGACAGAAGCAACTGGAGGTCATATATTGTATTTCCCAGCACAACAGTACTTCCTGCCCATGAAAAAACACCACTGCCAAGATCTGAGCCACCCATCCATTAAGGTTTTTTTCTATACATATTTGTTGCTTATTCTGTTCCTGTTGATGTTGTTACTGTAGTTAAAATGATATTGAAAATGTTTTCATTTGCAAAAAAATAAAATCTAGACTAAAATTATTCTGTAATTCATAATACAGATTTTTTTTTTTCTCAGCTGCTTTAGGAAGGGAGAACCACAGCATGTGTAATAATATAGTATTTACCTATTCAGTCTTCACAGCAAAATTTTAATGCTGTGGCATACTTGGGGCAATCTCTTCATGCCCTGTCCCCACCTGAAGAAGTCTGGCCTTCAGCAGCATGGGTGACTGTAGGGATGGGGTAGAGGAGCAGGACTGCCCCAAGCCAGAGTTGGGGCAGAGGTGCCTGACAGGCCAGACTAGGAATCACATTCCCCATGGGACAGCATGGCACCAGCAAGGCACAGAACACCAGCCAGAGCTTGATGGGACACAGCTCTCCACCCACCTGGTGCCGACCACAGCCAGAGTGACCTACCCCAGGGATGCTGTGACCAGTGGCCTCTGGCAATTAAGCACATTAAGCAAGCTCACGTCCCCAGGCCTCCCCAAGCTCTCTCCTACAACCCTCAGTACAGCCTGGGTCATTTTTTTGCTATTTCTTTTCTTCTTAATTGGCTTTCACAAGGTCTGCAAGTAATCAGCTCCCAAATGCTGCCTCTGCAGCAATGCAAAGCACAGCAGGGAAACAGGGAGGGGACAGAAACGCCAGCAGTAGCACTGGCTCACACTGGCTGCAGCAGCTATAAAATAGCCTCAAAGTCAATTCACGGGCACTTTGGCCAACAGTACCAACAGCCCTCGGCCTGCTGGATGGCAACTACTACTCCCCTCTAGAGCCAGCACCTGGCACCTCAGGTGAACAAAACCAACGAGGTATGGAGGCCTACATTTCACCAAGGACTATCACTGAACATACAGGGGAGGACGGGAAGCTCACTAGACAAATTCACTGTAGGTTGGCAAAGGATAAGATCCTTCCCAGCTTCCTCGCCTTTCCTACTGCAGGGAAAAAAAAAAAAAAAGTTTAAGTTATGTACGTTTTCCAAGCCCTCTGCCAAGCAAAGTTTACAACCACACAGACCAAGGAAAAGATACCATAGCAGAAATCACGGCTGTATAGTGTCTATTGCTGGGGGAGGAAAAAGCCCATGTGCCACAGCCACCATAAACCAGGAAACCACAGATAACCAGGCCACAGTCTTGAACATCCTCACAGATATACTGCCCAAACACTAAGCTGCTGCTGAGCAGCCATTTCTGTACATTAAATCCCCACTGTATGAGAGAGTAAGAGGAGTTATTCCCAGCATAATGCACTGTTGAGGCTTGTAGCATGAACCAGCTCCTTATGTATCTTTACTGGAAGGCAAGAAATGCAGAGGGGAAGGCAGTCCTCTGTGGCTTAAGGAAGTTCACTCTGCAGTCACGTGCATCCAGTTATTTCAATGATCCTAAAGACAAAGCATCCCCCACCACCCCAGCTCCAAAATTCCCTCTCCTGCCAACAGCACTGCTCAAACCCTTCACACCTGTAACAGCCTCTTGGTATTCACCAAATACATACCAAAGGGCTCCAGCACGTGTCACTTCATACCAAGCCCTTCAAACACTGACCAGCTCCTGGGAAGCCTTGACTATCTGGCAAAGAGGCATTACACCAAAAAAAGTAACTACATTTCACAAGACTTCTTGCAGGAGAACACTAAGTTTCCCTGGTAACTTACTCATTTTGTTGATATTGAACCTTCTTAAAGAGTAAGAAAAATTAAAATGTACAAATTCATAAATAGCAGCCACCTCTACAAAATGATGCATCTGTCCTCCAAGAAACACAGGAATTTTTTGTTGGTTTTGTTTTGGGTTTTTTTTTTTAATTGTTGTTTTTAATTGTTTGTTTGGGGTTCTTTGGTAAAGGTATTAGAAAGCAAGAAAATCAAGTGTCAAGTGACAGCAATGAGAAGTAAGTCTGTGGACAAAAAATATTTTGTCTGCTTTGCTTCAACTTATGAGTATTACTAGCATGGCTTTCTCTGTATACGCAAGTTATAAAGCTAATTACACAAAATGCTTAGCAAAAAGTATCTGATTTGTTGGAGTCTTTAAAATAGGAAAGGTTAGCTGGAGAAACAGCTATTGGTGCATTAAAATGTAGGCACTGCTGCACAGTGTAGATAGCTGCTACATACCCAAGAATTTAGCTGCTATGTCATGTTGTACAGAAACCATAAAATGACAAAAACCAAAACAAATGTAAACCAGCTTCTTCAATTATCTGAGTTCACTGCTAAAAAAAAATCATATTCTATTGAAAATGATTTTGCATTCCCCTGTATTTCACATTGCATCCCAGTCCAGTCACTGAAAACCAACAACACAGCAGGGCCAAGGCACTGTTCCTCTCCTTGTGAAGAATTCATGAGTATCCAATCTGGACTTTGGCTCTTGGCACTACAGATGTCTGGTTTTCTGGTCTTAAAACCTTCTGCAGGCTGCTTCTTTTTTTTTTTTTTTTTAAATAACCGTCCTGCTTATCTTATTTTGCTTGTAACACCCAGAGTTGCTGGACTGTGAATACAAACACACCTCACAGCAAATGCAGTTTGAAGTATGGCAGCAAGGATGGATAAAGGAAATTTAAACATGGGTGACAGTAAGTTGTTCTGTTCTTCCAATTCCCTTCTGTTCCCCCAGGTGCTTTCTTTAGAATAAAATTATTCCTTTGATTAAAAATCTGGTGCATCCATATATCATAGTTACATTCATAAGCCTTCCACTACATCCTGACTCAGGTTTGTTTTCACTAGCTTGACTTTTAAACAAGCTCAGCTGTTTTGTTTTTTTAAAGCTTATGATTAAGCAATTCTTCTTGCAAGAATCAATGCTGTGCATTACACTTAAGTGGGCTCAAGGCTTCCCTTCCTGGTGTCCCTCAGTGTACATTTATACTTTCCAGAGTATTATTTCCAGTGCAGAGCTTTAGGAGAGGAAGCTCACTCTGAAACACAGACAGACTGTGTCCAGAACTGGTGCCAGAAACCTTCCACGATCCACTGCAAAAAGGACGCTACAACAGCCACATCTCCCATTTTCTGAATAGTCCTGCCTCCATTAAAAAATATATCATGCACTTCCTAACACTAAAGTACATACAAACAATTTATTTTCTCAATTTTTTTTTTCATTTATTTAGACTGAAAGAAGTTCATACTCCTAAAAGAAAAATTATGGGCAAGCCTCACCTCTCTTATCTGGAAGGAATATGGTTCCTTCATTTGAGAGGGAAAATAAAATATAAGTACAGTGGGAACAGAGGGAGAGGAAGAGGGTATGTGGGGGGCAGGGCTGGGGTTTCTTTTGGGTGTTGTTTTTTTGTTTGTGCTTTTCTTTAACCTCCTTGTTGTTCTGCTGGAAAGATTTTTTTAACTTCACAGATATCCTGAAGTATTAGAAGATTTAGGAGCAAAACAGATTTTCTCTGTAAGAACAGTACTTGAACAGCAGACTTGGGAATACCTGCTTTTCATTTCAAAGTACATTTAGCATAATGCTGTATTTATATAGTAAGAATTGCCTCTCAAGAACTCTAGAGAGCTCTGTTCTAACAAAGTGGGCAGGATGCTTAGAGCCTTCTCTAGTTACAGGGTGTGTTGGGAATACTGCTGCTGGAAAATTTGGAGCAATACTCTCACTTTTATGACCTCAAGTGTGAATTTTGCAATATAAGCAAACAATCACAAAGCAATTTTTCATTAAATCCTGTGCCTTCAATAAGCTTACAAAAGCTTCAATTTTTGTAAATAGTGTTTATCTTCTCTGTTAATGACATGGGCACGGTTACTAAACAGATACAATACCAGTGCAGAAGCACAAGTGATGCTCACAACACATTACAAACTTTAAAAGGACACCAATGCCACCTGCCACAAATACCAATACTCTTCAGTGTTGTGGTGACTCCCAGCAGCACAGCCCAGCCAGCAGCTGCTCTGGGCACCAAATATCAAACACATCAGCAAATGCAGGTCAGGTGGCAACACTCTGGATAGTCCCAACACTCGGCTCAGGATGCTGCAGCAGAGAGATGGGAGATGGGACAGAGTGCAGTGCAGTACAGGGTGAAAGGTAAGGGAGCACTGCTGGGACTGTGATGCCCAACATGCTGTGCTGGAAGCTGGAGGGGCCACGGCCACAATGGAACTACCACAGGTGCACAGGACCCCAGAGAAGACAAGGCACCACTCAGCAAGCCTTCCCAGTGAACCTGAGCCTCTGCAAGCACCTATGTTACAGTACAGTTCTCTGTCAGTCACTGGGTAGTTAAGAGAAACCCGTGGTGTAGTGGGGTCCCTGGCACAGGACTCTCCATCACGGTGTCCATAACAAAGCAGTGAAGCACACAAAAAGGTAACCTTCCTGCTTTCATTATCTGTTCCCATGGGATTCAAATGAGCTTCTGTAATTACCTGTAAATCTTGACATACAGTAAAACTTCTGGTAAAACAAACCATTCTACTCCATGGAAAGGATTTACCAATTTTTGTTTTTTCCTTAATAACAAAAAAATATATATAAAAAATTCTCTCAAAATTTTTCAGTGGTTGAAATAGCAACCACCCTCAATCTCCTCCCAGTCTAAGGTTACTACAGATTCCACTGGGAAAAAAAGTCACATCAGAAAAGTCTTTTTACAACAGCTGATTTTATACCAAAGTATTTTAGTAGCAAGATCTTGAAATTTTTCATGAACAGCAGAAACCCCTCCAGGTAACTACACAAATAGTGAGATTACCTGGAAGAAATTAACAGTGAAATTGAATGCAATGTTTACACTTAAATGCCTCTGTCAATAAATAAACAAAATAATAAAGTTAATAAACACCTGAGCATTTATTAATTGAGAGGAAGGCAGGACGGGGAGAGGCCTCACCTTTCAGATGCTGTGTGTGCATTTCAGTGGGACCATGCAATGAAACCCCTCTCCCCCCTTTGAGAGGGGCAGTCACACTACCATGCACTACTGAGAGATGGGCAACACCCACCTGGAAAACAGCAGATTTTTACATCATAGCAGATCTATCTACAGATCCAGCAATGACAAGCTTTGGTTTCATTTGTTGAGTTTGACAGGCAGCAGCATAAGAGAGGTTTCTGCAGCTCCATATCCTCTGCACTGTCCCTTCAGTACTTCTCCTTCTGTTTTCAGCTATATCATTTAGGTAACAAAATACCTGTAGCAAAATAAAACATTTTGTCTCTGTCCTTCATGATTTTATTTTTAAATCAATTTACAAAGCAAGAAGAAGGGAGCATGGAAGCTAAGTCAATGCAGCAATGCAAAAGCAATGAGATATTTACCTCAGGGAAATTGCTTTCTACTGAAACAAGACACAAGCTTCTTTTTGTTGTCATCAAATAATTAAGTAGAGAACATGCCAATAGTTTATAAGGAAGTAGACATGAGTATAAATGATGGGAGGAGGGGACGACATACTAGCTTCTGTGCTGCAGAAAGGCAGAAGACAGTGATGGACAAAACCCAGAAATTTTTGCTACAATATTTGTTAAAAGAATTACAGATGGCTAACACACAGCTCGGACTTGGAAAAAACTCTATATATTCCTCCTCTTCCTTTCACTGGAGTCTGTAGGTCCACAGTATTTGAAGTAAGAGTCCCAGCCTTCTGTTGTCCCAGTTTTTCCTTTGTGCAGAAAGAGGAATGTGAATATCAAGCATTCTTATTAACTAGGGGAGGGGAAATAAGTGTGCTAGTGCTGAAATACAGAAAAACGTTGCCAGCATGCATTAGGTGTTACTAATGCCCTCACTACTAAAATGTGAATCAAATGAAACAAAGAGGTGCCTGCAGGGAAGGACAGTCTTTCTTAATGGTAGTTTCTGGGTCATGACTTTTTTTGAGTAACCCTCAGCAGCACTAGCATGGTAATCACTTCAAAAGCTCAAGGAGGACTTGAATTGATTGCATGTTGCCTTCAACTACAAGTTCACCCTGGCGTATATAGTCAGGCAACTTTTGCTTTCCTCCAGCTCTCCCATGATTACAAACAAATGTGCAGTTTTCAAACATTTCCCTTCCTGGTTCCTATCTCTTTTTTCATACACAACACAATTGCTTCTTCAGTCCCACTCCTTGAAGACAGACTGCTCTCCCTTCCCCCAGCCCTCGCTAGTGAATTCTTAAGAAAAAGCAAAAAGAAAAAAAATTCTTTCACAACTGTTTTTCTCACTAATTTTGTCCAAAGGCTACAGAAGTTTCTGGTCCACTTCAAAGTGTTGCTGGCAGGGCCATAACTGAACCTTCTTCCCTCTTCAGTACCGGCATTACCGGGAGGATGATTATCCCTGGCCTTATTATTCCTTGCCTCTGGCTACCCTTCTCCATTTGGGAGCTAACCTACTTGCTCATCAGGTTCTTCCCCATTCTTGCCACTGCTGACATTTTCCAAAGCTGCTCCTAGAGCGACCACTTGCTTGCCTCACCCAAAAAGTTCCATTTTGGCTCCAACACATTCTCAGCAGAAGGCTATTCCTCCCCTTGCAAGCAATGTCCCCACAGCCCTGGGGGGCAGCCATGCACAAGCTCCCTCCCCACATCCACTAAGGAGGAAAGAGCTGCTGTTTCTACAGAAGTCAACACCTCAACTTCCAATAGGCTCCAAACACAAATGAAAAGTCAACAAGTGTCTTGTTTTAGGATCAAAAAACATACTTACAGCCTAAAACTGTTATTGATTTCACCATCAGTGACAACATCCATTTAAAAAAAAAAGAAAAAAATACCACACCAAACCCCAAAAATTGAGAATCCCTCATACTCCAATACTCCAGCTACCTACTGGTTCTGCAAGTTTACTTCATTTTACCATGCAACGGCAGTTTTTAAAGCCCTATCCAAAAGCCAGGCTATAGGGCTGAGAGGGCGCAAGAACATTCCAAATAAAGAGGAATGGTGGGAATGAGAAAGACCAAACTTATGGTCATTACAGGCAGCTGTGCACTAACCTGCCTGATGAAGTATACAGTTACTCCTAACAGCTTTTCAGAGTTTCTTCATGTTGGTTTTTTAAAAAAAAAAAACAAAAAAAAAAAACAAAAAAACCCCCAACTTTTAAGTTGCAGTAGAATAAGCAACACCTGAATACAATGTAATTTAAAAAAGCACAACTGAAAGAGATAATACACTTCCCCTGGAAGAATTTCTTTTTCTGACCAGTGTTGATACTGGTATATATTTTTACAATACTAAATAGCCCTGTTTCTTTCACTCAGATACCAGCATCTAATGAGCACAGATATTCTAAATAATTCACAGTAAAATTTTATGTTGAACATCCACCATGCAGAACATAAAAGATTTTAGAGCTGTCTGGTTTAAGGCTGGGAGTTTCTAATTTGAATACTTCATTTCAAACCACTATTAACGTCAAAATGTTCAAAGCCCACTTGTATCAGCCTGGCAATGTTGGCACAGCAGGACTTTCAAGAACCTCAAATTTGTGCAAATGTCTGAAGTGAATACTCTGACAAATTAAAAACTTCAAGGAAGTAAGTAATAAACCAGAAATTTAAGGATTTACCTGATGTGAACTCTCATGCTAGCAAGGCCTGACCAGGCAAGCTTTATGCATTGAAGAGGTGCTTGGTTTTTTGTCCTGAATAACCAATATGCTTCAGAGGTCACTGCAGATGGCAAAGCAGCTTCCACCTTTCAACACAATTTGGCTGAACCAATGGATTCTCTGATACTTCATCACTAACTCTCCACATCCAGATTTACTGTTTCGTGGGAACTGCTATTCATGATGCCTTGTATTTGTTCACACTACACAGAGATAAAACGCTGAGAATTCCCTCCTGGATTCAAAGAAACAAGATTTCCCAGCTGTGAAGCGTCTTCTTAAAGTACAAGAGCAGCTCCAAATTAAAAAACAAATGGTGTCATCACCACGTAAGCAGCTCCTCTGGCTCCACAACATGTTAACAACATTATGCTTGAATTTCAGCACATGCAAGTGTAAGTATCAGTGTTCACCAGGAAAGGTTGGGAAAATGCCACATGGAAACTGAGGAAGAACTGGCAAAGCTCACAAGGCTCTGCACTGAGGAGCAGATTTGCTTTACAATACCCATTCTCCTCCAAGTGCCCAATGCCCACCAGCACCTGCTCTTCATCTGCCAACACAAAAAAACACTCAAACACTGCAGGGAAAAACACTGGGTAAGAGCCACACTGAGAGAAACAGTAATAATAGCAATAACAGACCAGTGATACACAGCAGGGGATTATTAAGATTTTTTTTTACAGTGAGAAGCAGTGCAGAAACAAAAAAGTTTCCCTGGTAAGATACCAGCACCCAGTCCTGAGAAAGAAACTGGACCTTGGGGAAGTTTCTCCTAATAAAAAAAAAAAAGAAAAAAAAAAAGTCTTTCTAAACAGCTTTTATGATTGCTAGGCTAAGAAACACCAGTTTGGAGAAGGGTCTTTCATTGCTCACCTAAACAAGGACATGACTTGCAAAGCAACCAAGAGAAATATATTTTCCTACTCCATATGAATATGCCATATTCCTCTAACTTCAACACAAAACAGCTCTAACAGTTAAATCTGTTTCAACAGAGGAGCTAGGTTTGCAGCCTTGAAACAATTCTCAGTATTTTGCTGAGCAATGACAAGCAATAAATATTATAACAATAGGGATTACAAAAATCTCAGTTCAAGAACACCAGAAGTGGTACAAACCTCCTGATGCCTGCCCATCCTGAACTGGAAACATTACCCTTCAAGACTGCAAATGACCTCTCGGTACAGGTGCACCCAGCATATTGTGACAACCTGTTTGTGTCTGATAGTGTCCATACTATGAAATGAACTGGAAGAAGTTTTACTGCCAAATTTAACAACACTGCAAGCTGTTAACATCAATTTTACTCCAAAGCAGTGCAAGTAACTGCCTGCAAATTTTAGACCTGCTTATCTTTGTAACAGGCTGTCTGTAGATTAGTGTTACCTGACACGGACCACCTCCATAAGGGCATTCCACTACAAACTTCATTTTTTAAATAACATTATATAAATTGCCAAACAATACACTTTGTTTGCCCCAACATACTATATAACAACTCACTACTTGCAGGAACAACTGTTTTCTGCTTATACTTTTTAATTCGAGTTACAAAATGTTTACAGTAGAAGGAACAATGGCCCTGATTCCTTTTCAAACAGCTTCTAGATGTGCTGCAACATGCCTATGACACCACTTTTCACTACACAGAATTGGTGATACAACCCTGGTACTTCTCTTGCACTTTTTCCAGGGTTCCTAATATTTATATTCCACATCTCATCTGTAAGAGTTAGGCATGTGCAAAACCTATTTGCCTCTATGAGATCACCACCCAGCTGTCTGCTTTCAAAGCTGTAAAAAGAGCAGGGATACTGATCTTGAAACACAATTCAGTACATTATTTGGCTGAAACAATCAATTTGAAATTATGTACTGTAATACGCAGAAAACGTGAACTTTTATACAACTAGGAAGCAGGAGGAAAGAGGGAAAAAATTAGATTATCGACATGAATCTGTGTGTTTGGAAAGTTTATCTGAGCTTATTCAGAAAAATATATACATGATTTTTCTAAAAAAAATTGAAGTTGCTGACCTTAAAAAAAATCATTCAATTATTGATGGAATAGGAGAAAAAGCCCTAAGTGGGAAAAGCTGGAGTGTGCCAATTCCTCCTCCCAAGAAGAGATACAAAGAAGCCTTTCTCAACATGGCTCAGCTCCAAGGAGGAGTTAAGCAGTCCCCAGATAAGAGGGAAGTCTTTACTTCAGGAATGAGTTAATAAGCAGGAGCTCACACAGACATCCGCTATCCCTAACAACACCTTGCAAGGCATCAACATTTCTAACCCATGTGAAGACAGTGCAACCTTCCTCTGGCCACACAGTGAGCTAGCAGTGATTTTCAGGGAGGTAGCTGTGTTTTTTCCATGCATATATTTACTTTTACACACAGCAGCCACTCAGAAAGATCACACTCTAGTGTAAAAGTGGCCTGTGACAAATGGACACATGGAATGATTGGGACCCACCTGAGGCACCTGGACAGTCCACACTGGAAATGTGTGTGCCAGAGTGATTGTAGCATGCTGCAGCCAGCTCCTGAACTCTAAAAACTGAGCTCTTTCACATGGCTGCTTCAGGACAGGTGAATCGCATCTTAAAGACATTTCTCTAGACTGCCTCTAAACAGAGTTTATGCAGACTCCAGTCTTGTAGATTAACAGGCTTCATCAAGTCTGCCCTACACATCAAACTTAACCAAGGTCAAGGAGATGAAGATAACCTAAGTTTGAGGATATCAATTTCTAGTATCAATAAGAGCTGCAATTAGAGATTTGTGCATAGTCTCAGTGTAAAACAACAGCATTTAATAAAAAATTGTGCTGCAAAAGTGTCTTAAACTATCCACAAGAAGCATCCACAGACCAGCCCTGGTAAGTCTCCCAAACTGGCTTTTAATTGTCAATAGAGAATATATAACAAAGCCAAGAGGAAGGATTTTGGAGATAGCAGCACACACATCAAGATGCAACAGCTCTCACACACTCTGACATTAAACCTCATAGTGGCAAACACTCTCTGTGGCTAAACCCCGACAAGTACAAGCCCTTTCCATGACAAATTCAGCATCTTTATTCTCCTCGTCCATGCAAATGTGACCTTTGTGTTCTTCCTCACAGACACCTCGGTACACACCCCCACCTCAGCATGAGTCTCTAAGTTCACCATATTCTCTCAATACACACCTGAAGCTTCAACACAGCCTTGCTCAGAGTCCACACACACTCCACCACGTGAGCAGGGCGGCTGCCTGACCCACCTGTCATCCCAGCTGATTCACATCCCAGTTACTGTTCCTTCCAATTGCAAAGAGGCACCTTTAACCAGCAGTGCATAGTAAAGATCATGCGATATGACAGTACTGGATTACAATAAATTATATCGAAATTTGTTCTATGACTTTTTTTAGCTTGTGAATGCTAAAAAAGCATCATTTCTTGTGTGAAAAATGATTGCCAAACAGCAACAAAAAAATCATATTCAGATTTTCTGTTATTTCTTTTGCCCTTGAAAATAGGTGTCTGAATCACTAACACCATTCACCAGGGAATGGACTACTCTCAAAGAGTTTTAGAATTTGTAAGCCCTAAGCCACAAAGGCAAAGACACTTCAAAAAGCACATGCATTGCTCATGAGTATGAACAGGGTTCAGCAGAACTGCAGAAAACAGAGCTCTGAAGATAAGTTACTGGTATACATCACTGTTGTTTTCTTTTGCAAGAAAGGAATCCAGCAGATCCATACAATCATGCAATTTATCAGCAACTGAAGAGCAGCCCCCTCACTTGGGAACCACATTCCCCAGACTGCCAGACAGCAGAAATCTCAACCCTTGCCCATGAGAGGACACAGGCTACCTACAGTAACTGACGTCAGATCACTCCAAAATTAAACTTCATGCTTATCCCAAACTACTACAGAGGAATTTCTGAATAACTCAGTAGTTCCATGTACCCCCACCAAAGAGAAATGCTACCCATGCAGAGGTTCTCTGTCACAGAAAAACATTTCTGGGGGCCACTCCAAACACATACTAGAAACTTCGAGGGTTTTTGAGGACAAAACTCAAATTTTTTCTTGATAGAAGAGCAACTACACTCTACTTCAGAACAATCTTTGGGTGTGTGACAATAAAATAAATATCAAAATAAATACAAACCCATCAAAGTTCCACCTCTGGACAAAAATTAAGCTGACTTAAGTAACTCCTCAAAATGTCAATAACCTGACTCAGGATACACACTTAACTCCTTAATTATAGACTCTGTTCCTGTAACTGAAATCCAATGAAATTCAATCCTGGTTACTCAGAAGATAGACCATTCCAAGATCAAATGTTGTCTCTTCCTACTTTACCCTTTTTCTCTTCTGTTTTCCAAAACAATTATTTTATAGTTCAAAATATTCATCCAGAACAGGAAGGATTCTCATCACAGAGCCTGCCATTATGCATAAGCAAAGAAAAATTTGATTCATGGGGATCTCCAATGCCACCAGAACAGTTCAAAGATAATCTACTCCTGAAAACCCAAGACCCACCACATCAGCTTCAACGTACAAGGCCAAAAAGTCATGTTCAATATTCAGACTGAAACTACAGTGCACATCCTCAATAGCAATAGAATCACTCAGCCAGGTATGGACCTATAAATGCACTGGCTTCAGCTTCACCTGAGGTCCTTCAAAGGCCAGCAGAGCCAACTCTGGGAACCTCTTTCACATGTGACCAAGAGGGGTGTCACTCACTCAGGCAGGTCACTCACTCATGGCAACTTTGGAACAGGTAAGGACACAGTCAGAATTCACACAGCAGTTCCCTCTGTCCCTGGATGTCACAATCACCCATGGAGCAATTTCCTCCATGAATACTACTGCAGAGTGACCCAAGCAAGTGACACCAGTGACATTCACCACTTTTCAAAAAGCAGGTTTACACACACATGAACTGCCCAACACAAATACACCCTTCTGCCCTCTCTCCTTCCCACCCCACTGCCTGCTGTAATCCCCAGGGATCCAGTCATACCAAAGCACCAGCCTTGATCAGAGCTGGGAACTGCACAGGGTCACTCTTGGGAACAAGGCCAGCCCTGCCCATGGTGGGGAGCTGCACTGCACAGATTTCTTGACATTATATGTATCCAACTGCAGGGCTGCTACCTGTAAAAACTACAGGTCACAAAGTGCTAAATAGGTATCATAAGATTTTAGCTTGGGTATTTTACAAGTAGCTCTACCAGCAGATCCCCTTGCCTGGACTCTTCTGCTGATTTCAGGGTACTTCTACCCAGTTTCTTAACCAAACCTGATAACATAATACACCACAACAAAGTAACCATTACCCTGAGTGCCTGGTACCATATATGCTCCTTCCAAGAATCAGAAGTATATTTACTAAGCATGGCATTCTCACAGAGTACAGCAAAAGAAGGGTTGAGACAATTTTCTTTTTCAGATGCTCTACCTCCCAGATTTCATAGGTAACATCAAATTCCAGACACGCAGCAGACTATTTTCTCCATTGATTTATACAGCATAAGATGCTTGCAAAGTTTTTATGATTTGTAGATGAGATACAGGGAAAAATGTGAATAAGCTTTTTAGAACAGAAAAGCAGATAAGGTATTTCAGTGGCCAGTAGAGCTGGGATGACTCCTATTTATTATTTTGTACAAATACAGCTGAATGTCAACAACCATGCCCAAGCAGCGTGCAAGTGTAACAAAAAGGAGGCACCGTAAAAAAACGGATTGAACAGTTTGCCCCGGACTGATAAAGCAGCAAGCAAACAGCACAATTGTATGGAAGCGTGCTTGGTTTGTCAAAGCACAGTGCCCACTGCTACAATCAATTCCAGATGAGGGGGGAAGAAAAGTAAAAAAGAGAGGACAGAGAAAAATGAGAACACTTTGCTTTCTGCCTGTATTCAAAGATTCAAAAAAGAAGTGTCCTTTAGGGTTTCTGATACTCAGGATATGCTAGTTTCTCCTAGGAAAGAAGTTCAGTTGACTCAGATCACAGTCATGTTTGAGCAATCTGTAAATCAATGAACATACCTGATTTTATAGGCTTTGTACTTCATTGAAAAGTACATAGATATATAATACAGACAATTATCAATTTTCATTTTAAACTAAATTATTTCCTCTACTTTACATTGCTCAGTTCAGGGTTTAGGGTCTGTTCTTCTAATATTGATTCTCTATCCAGCTTGCTTGGCAATAAACTCATCCAATGCATTTTCTGTCTGTTGTTGATGAAATGCTGACTATACACCCTCTTAACATTAAGTAAAAGTGTTTACATGAAAAAAAAAGTATCACTACCTCTTAAATAAATATTTTAAAGTTATTTAAATTCAATATAATTGCAACCTGGGATAGAACAGAAACAGAAATAGCCTTTTAAGTCATTATCAGAACAATCTTCATTTGGAAACATACCCCACTTAAAAGTACAGGGCAAACAAAAAAAGGAACATCTGAATTGGCAGAGCCCTACCACCATACATCCATTCATCATCACTCATTGCAATTCAATTGCTTTCAATAAAACTCAATTTTGTTAGAAGTCCTGACTCAGTAGCATTTGCAGGATTCCCATGACAGTATTGCTGATAGCTTAAAAAAGTGTCCATGTGAATCCTCCTCACAGGGCGAGCTCAGGCGTACGAGGACAGCGCAGCCGAGCCCGGAGCGAAAGCTGTGTCGCTCCTGCACACCAGGCACCCTTCTGCTTGCCTTAAGGAGCAACTCATCTGATCAGTTCATCAGCAAGATTAACAGGACAATACAGAATTCTTTGATTACTGTTCTGGTATAGAGAATAGCCTGAGTTTAAAACAGCTAAAAAAGAAGCTCCCAGATAGCCTAAAAGACAGCTAGCGGACAGCCTAAAAAAAAGTATCATTATTTCTTTCCATAGCATCATTATGTAACTCAGAAATGCAGGAGGATGAGGAAACCTTCTAAACTACCATCTTTGATGTAAATGCGGCACATTCAAAAAAAAGGGGACATTGTTGTGTAAAAACCAATTGCAAAAATCAGAAACAACACCAGAAGAAAACAAGAGAGGCTAGAATGTAGTAGAACAGAACAAATTTTTCTGGAAAAGCCAGGAACAGGGAAGCCATTGAACAGTTCAGGAACAGTTGTTTCCAAAGGCAGTAAAGGAAGCAAAGCATCAGCACTGTTACCTTCAGGACTGTTAAATCTAAATACAAGCAGCTTTTCGTTTCTCAGGGGCTTTCTACTGGAGAGAGCTGTCTAAAATAAGAGGGATATCTCAAAACAACAAGAAACACAAAATAATTCATGTAAATCATTAAGAGATACATTCTACAAGATGCCATGGAAATCTCTCAGGCTCTCCATGCCTTGCAACAGCATGTTTACCAAAGCTGTACAGAGTCACTTGAAAATACAGGTTCTAGAGGAAAAATATGAAAAACAGTTATAATATCATCTAAAATCATTTCATAAATGCCCCAATTGCATAGTCCACCTGCCACATTTTTGCAGAATGCTGGAGATAACACAATTACTATTACAGCTGTTAATATAACCTGAAGGCTTCAACAAAAGTATTAATAAATGGCAGTTATGCTGTAGCATGTTTTTTAAAACTAAAAAAGCTAAACCACTTGCTAAATTCAAACCAATCATTCCAAAAGAGCTGGTTTCGGGTGGAATTACAATCTGCAAACCCCCAATTTTAAGGGTTTAATAGTATTATTATTTAATTTGTACTACACCCTGTTTGCTGTCTCTGGCCTTACTGCAGCCCTGCACATTTCCTTGTTCATAATATAGAGATCCTAATATGACATTACAATCAGGAATGCTTACACCTAACGAGGGGAAAACATGCTTTCTTCAGCACTGCATGCAGAGGGGATTAAAAAGTTTTGGTAGACTGAGTTCCTTTTAAATCAGCATCTCTAGCCCAGTAGTCTACAAAAGTTGAGACCAAAGCAATTAACCCCATCAATCTAAAAAAAAAAAAAAAAAAAAAAAAAAAAAAGAGTATAACCATGAAGACAGTTCTTTCTTACCAGCATCAGCTGAACATTATCAGAGCATTTACCAACTACCCAGATTCCTTGGCAGTGCCCACCTTATTTACAGCACTTCTGTACTAAGAGAGTATGACTTGATGGAGGGAAGAACTTCAATGAGGAAAACAAATTGAAAAATAGATTTAAATTGTACTATCATGGATTAATATTCTCCCTTCTCCAATTTTCTCATCTTTAAACCAAATACACCACTGACAGACATCCTCTGGCTTCAGTGTATCACTGGAACTTAAAAAAAAAACCAAAAACACTACTCATAAATCCTTTTAGATACCTTAAATGTAGTCAAACATAAGCATTTCCTTTATGTACATTCTAAGTCACAAACATTTAAACAATACGGGAATCAACATCCTACACTGTCAAGGACAGATACTACATGGAAGTTTCAACCCAAGTTGAAAAAAAATTACTTAAGAAACAGACATTATTGAGCAGTTTAACATGATGGACCCCACTCTTTCCTAAAATGAAGAGACTTTCTTTCCAACAGCCAATTACCACAAGCTACTCTCTTTTCAGTTTGAGAAGCTTGGTGTGTCTTTTCATACAGTGTCTGAGCTACAAGATAGGAGAAGAACTAAGTACAACAATATTTTACCACATCCTTACTAGAGAGGAAAGATAGCCTTGCAACTAAGGAGTCAGCAGGTCAGCACTTTATTTCCAGCTTGGTTCCAAACTGCTTGTGTGCTCCTGGATCAGCCTCCTGTGCCTTCTTTCTCTATGCACTCTGCAGGGATAAATCCATACTTGCCAATCTCATACTACAACATTTGTTTGCCGATTTTGTTTTTGAAGGGAAATGTGGCAAAGCAAAGAAGAAAACTGTCCTGCTAAGAGGAGCAAGTGCTGAAGAGCCACAACCTTGCAGATAGTTTGGGAATTGCATGCTGTTGTAACTGACAGGTGCATTGAAGCTTTGCTGCAGCACAGGCAACCAGTACAGCAAAGTATTTTTCTCTTTCCTAAGGTCAAAGAAAGACGCAGAGAAAACCACAGAAGGACTTCATGCCGGTACTCACTTGCTGCAATTAACACTGTGCTGTTGTGAAATGCAGTTAATGAGGTCCTTGCAGAGAATGAGCCACGGGAATACACAACGCTGCTCCCAGGTGAGCAATCCCATACTCCATCATCTGTGTTTGGAATAAACCTACCCAGCTTCCCAGTTAATGCACGTCCATCTTTGGGAGGCAGGGATAAAAAAGAGCCCATTCCTTCTCTGTGCCCTCTTTCACACCTAAAGAAGCAGGACATTGATACAAACATTTTCCTTCCCAAAACACACCACTGGGGAAGCGAAACTAACCAGATATTTCCTGTATCTTCACCACAAGATTCAGCCAATGCTTCAGACAGGAACCAAAAGACATTGTAACTGTTTCTTAAATCCAAACCACAGCACTTTTAGTCTCTCCCGTTCACTTCTACATATATCTCTTTCTATAATTCAGGCTCCTGTGCACCAGGAACTTACTAAAATGGAGTAAGCAATGGTTTTCACAAAAAAGCACCTCTCATTTTTTTTACAATATATTACTGAAGCCATATTAAACTTCTCTGAAGATACTCTGACTTCTGAATTAGAGCTGAGTTAGTGAATCTTTCAACTGTGTAAGGACACAAAATGTTCAGTCTTTTCTAACAACTTGCACAACCTGCATGCTTAACCTTACCTCCAACTGAAAAATTAGGCAACTTGAAGTAGTTCATTCTATAATGAAAGCAAGTTATAAAAACTATTAATCTACTAGTGAGGAATATATCATGGCAGCCCAACCACATAACAAATCAGAGCCTCTGCTCCCCTTGCAGTAACTGAGCTGGTGCCTGCAATGGGACACAACAAGTGAAACTCAGCACCAATGAGTCTGGATACAGATGTGGAAATTCAACACCATGGCAAGGACCAGGGCAACAGTGTAAGTCATGACACAAAGGGGAAAGTCTCATTCATGGACTTCTATACCAAACATAGTATGTATTAAAATCCATGCTTAAAAAAAAAAAAAAAAAAAAAAAAAAAAAAGTGGCAGATTTTATTAGTTCACTTTATCCTTCTGTATATCTACTTTACTTTTTTTTTCCAAAATTACCTTGTCATTTTGTTTTTCCCTTGTCCATTTAGCAACATTCCCAAACCAGCAGAGTCTATCAAAGCTAAAAGCCTTGTCCTGCTGCTGGTGTATCACCAACATATGTTAGGAGCACTTAAAGTGCAAGGCTGCAATCTGCTCTCTGAAGGAGGCTGGTAGCAGGTGTGACAGTCTGATCTGCAGAATGAACTACATATAAAGATGCAAACAGTGGGGGGGAGGACTCCACAGCTTTGCTTTTACATATCATGCTGTATTCATAGTCCTACTTATTCAGAAAGAGGGAGAGGGGAGTCACAAAGTTAAAATAGACAGACCTTGGCATCTTTGAGCTCAGTGTTTGATTTCACAGCCCCTCCCTCTCAGCAAAGCAAGTGAGCAGCACCAGGCTGTCTCTGATTTGCTGTTCATGCTGAGAAATGCACAATTTGCAACTGCAAAGAATCGACCCTCTTATTTATTGCATCTAGGCACAGTGTACAAACCCAAAGCCACGTGGTCTTCCCCAAAGGCTGGCTTCCCTAGCTAGCAGCCCATCGGGTGAAAGGCAGGCTGTTGATTACAAACTGAGTTCAGATCTCTGCTTCCTATCTCAGCTTCTACCTGACACTAAAGAGTAATACAAAACACACAGGGAATTATCACACTCCACACTTAGATTCAGAAGGAACAGCGTACTTTTTGAAAAAAGTGTCAGGAAAATTCTGAATGATAAACAGCATGTTTCTAAAACACTAATTACAGAAAAAACTTTTTTTTGTGTATCACACACAACTTAAATGCCCAAGAGCGATTTAAAAAAAAAAAAAAAAAAAGTGGACTCATTGTGTCTTAATTCTCTCTATTCACCATGTCTCTGGCATCCACCAACCTTTGGAAACAAAGTCTTTCAGAAGGCAACAAAACACTGGCTCACTGAATCAGAAGCAGCTTGTGACGGCTGCTAGAGTTAAAGCAGTCTTTACACACTGTCTAATCACAGACATAATGCATGGTCTTATAAAGGGCAACACAGACCACCCGTAAAACCCATAAAATCTGCAACTTCTCTGCTGCCCTGAGAAGCTGTGGGTTCCCCCTTCCCTGAAAGTGTTTAAGGCCAGGTTGAATCAGGCTTTGAGTAACCTGGTCTAATGGAAGGTGCCCTTGCCTATGACAAGGGGATGGGAAGCAGGTGATCTTTAAGGTCCCTTCAAACACAAACCACTCTATGATTCTATGAAAACAAGACATACATCTTACAGATCTTATAGATATTATGATTTACAGAGTCCAAATAGTTTAATAACTTTCACATAAAGCAAATTTCAAAAGCCTTCTTTTTATTTTCTGATATGAGACCAAGCAAGTGCTGAACTATGAAGTAATTTAGAATAAAATACATTAATTGATCTCAAGTAGAGTGGATGGCTATGGTAAATATTGGAACTTTTTTTTTTTTTTAATTGAGAAGAGTAGTATGCATGCATAAGCATTTACAGGTCCACTTTGACAGCATTTTTAGAAAGGGGACAACTAGGTGGATCCATGTAATCACCTGGAACAGCCCACAGGACAACACTTTAGACTTTTCCAGATACTAAAAGGTAAACCAGCAGTACATTCAAGCTAATTACCTCATATTCAAATATCAAAAGAATATTTAACTCAGCACAAATTAGCTTTTTGTACAAGCCAGCTCCCTTTCACTGCTGCTTCCATTCCTCACCTAGGAAATTTCACCAGCAAAAGAAACTTCTTACCTCCACAGAGACAGGACCAGGAGCCTATTCAGCTAAATATTTCATAAATACCAAAAGATACAATATACAGGATGCTCATTACCTGTGGCTTCCAATTTAGCAGGGGCTTCAAGCTAACAGCTATTTTATGGCAACACCAAAGCAACAAAAGGGTCATCAGGAATTTACTTCACACAGCTATACTAATAAAGGAGAGACTTATAAGACACTGATTACAGTAACGTTTCACATACATTAACATCTGGATTTAGTTTCCCAGAGTGTTGTGCTCTTGAGTGATCACTGGCTACAGGGTGAGGAGACTACTCCACTGCCTAACATAACCACAAGTTAAATATACTGGTTTACATACAGAGCATAACATTTTATTTTAAGACCAGGTTAGTTAAGTCCAGAAAATATAGATTTTCTCTTCAAATGGAAGCTCTTAAACATACAAATATTTTGCATACAGTTATAGTCATTTAAAACCACATTTATTGGCCTTTCCACAAAGAGAGACTATGCTAACACAGTATTCTGAATTTAAAAGCTCCTTTTTATTTCAGCCAGTCCATTTTTTCTTGATATTTCTTAGTTCAGACTTCAATTTTTCCAGAATTATTACAGGCAGCATTTATTTATGCTATTTTTCATTTGAAGAAAAACTAGAAGGAGCAATTAAAACTGCTGTTAAAAAAAAAAAAAAACCTCAGTGAGAGCAAAAACCATTGAACCTATCTTCTCAAATTAGTATTCTTAATGACATTAAAAAAAACGTTCAATACAGAATTTGGCAACAATGCTCTGAGCTTGCACCATGCCCAGAAGACAGGACTCAGTATTACTGAGTGAGGGTTGGAGGAGTCTCTCGTGCTGGGTCTTTTCCTTTCCCCCATCCTCAGGCACCTCGTTCCTACAATGCCACAAGAGAAGCAGCAGCTTTGTCAGCATTCAGGCAGGAACCCAGGGCACACCCCCGACCTGCTGCCTCATGCTGAGCCCCTGACACACAGACAGGAGCCCTGCAAAGCTCCAGGAAAGCCACAGCCACTGCTGGGCTACCTCCCCACACGTCTCTGCAAAAGCAGTGGCATTTCTTCTCTTACCCAGCACTCATCTCTACAACAAAAACCAGAAACACCCAGCAGAATAAGTGAGGTGTATAGAGATGACTACTCTCCTACTATTGTAATATTCTCCAAATTACTATAATTGCACAATACTTTTTGACTTTTAGCAAAGCCTAACACTTCAGGCTAGCAGTCTTCCAGCAGCCTGCTACTGCCAGAGACAAATTCAAAGTGAGTAAAATCTCTTCCCTCTTCAGGCTGCACAAAGTGCTGAGACCAGAGCTCATTCACTAGGAATGGATGGCCACCACAGCCCTGCTGCCTAAATTCTTCTTTTGGTACCTGGTAGCTGGCTGCTTTCCTGGTGCTCACAGCAGCAGCCACAGAGACTTCACAGGAAGGCAGAGGGGCAAACTGACAGCACAAACAAACACACACTTAAAACAACACAAATAACATATGGCCCAACAGGCTCTTGGAGAGGTCAAATTAAATCAAGTTTTGTTATTTCACTTAGCAGCTTATTAAAGCAGCAAAAGGTTCTAAATCTTCCAATTTATTGGGGTTTTTCAACTGTCATTTAAGTTGTTACAGCAACAAAACTTTCAGCTGTGTGGTGTCTCAGAGACACTCCAGCACCCCCAGAAGTAACTTTTCCAATATTTACTGAATTCAGCTCCTTCCTGTTCAGGTTTTCAAGAACTTGGAACGAAGTTGCTCATTACATGTGCAAAGAGGTGTATTGCTGCAAGGTTCTCACAAGTAAGATATTGCTTTTGACATTTAACAGAAGAGAAAAAAACATTATGTGGCCTTTGCCTAGGGGGAAGATAGAGTAACTCAACAACTTTGAAAGCATATGCAAAAAAGATGGGGTAAGGTGAAACTACTTTTCCATTTAGTAAATGTGGCTACGTTTCTTCAAACAAATGAAAACACCTAAGTGGGTGCACACACAAACGTACAGGCACTCCCAGAAGGTCTATCTCCACTTAAAATACTTTATACCCACATAACCTTTTTTTTTTTCTAGTAATACAACATCAACACTAGAAACATTTTAAATTGCTATTCTGTGTCTGTAAAGACAAGCACACCCGGAAAAAAAAAAAATCCTTATAAATGTTGCCACTTAAAAAGAAAACTGCTAATGATCTACCAGCTTGCTCCTCCTGCAACGAATTCATAATTTCACTGCATCAGCAGCAAGCTGGGCATGAGCAAATGTGGAGACTATGACCAAAAATGTGACATTGCTTTTCCAAAACAGAGTCTATTTTCCTTACCAAATCATGGATACGCCACTTTCACTAAGCTTATTGCCCAGAAAGAAAAGCTTCCTATAATAAATTCTACAGGTTTATTTTAAAAAGAAAGCCTTTGGGTGACCTCTGTTTCACCACTGAGGTCAATTTTTCATCCTCTTGCTAAACGGACCACTTGCCTCCAGGGCACCAAGTTAACCCATTTCTTCCCATCTTTGGCACTTTCTGTTTGTCTGTACTTAAGGTACTGCATTGGTGTCTTGCTTCCATGCAAACTCCCATTTCCTACTCATGTGGGAAGAAAAAAAAAAAATCTCAGGAGTAATATCTATCTATACTTCAAAAGCATTTTCTTTCACTCAACTCCAAGGACATCCCATGCTTTTTCCTACCCCCACAGAAGAACATCCTTCTCCCCACAGCCATTTCCCTTCTGCCAGCCCTATTTCTGTCACCACAGAAGTCCTGACAAGCTGGAGGCACAATGATTCAGGAGGCAACACCAGCCAACTTCTCCAGCAGCAGAGCATGGTCTCTGGCAGGAACACAGCAGCCCCAGGGCCCAGCTCCAGGGGATGCTCATCTCTGCTCCTGGGCAGCAAGATCATCCCCCTTGCACAGAAATTCTTTTGGTCCTCATTCCTCTTCTCCTGCACCAGAGACCCCAGCCTTGAGGGTATGGGATGAAGCCCGAAAGTTTTAGTAGGAAAGTAGGAATGCATTTCTCCTTTTTGTTTAGGACAAAACAGGTGATTAATGTGCATCACTTTGCCACAGGGAACTGAAGCAGAAAATAGGTTATCAACAAGTACCTGCTAAATGATTTTCAAAAAAAAAAAAAAAAAGGGGGGGGGGGAAGAGAACAAAAGCAAATACTGCAAAAAAATAGTTATTAAAATTAGTTCAAATTTAACAAATATCTGGGACCAAGTTGAGAGAATAACTAAGGATACCCACAGGAAAAAAAAACACTGGCATATTCTAACAAGAAAAATTAATGTGATTCTCTCAAAAACAAAAAGGCCTTAATATTTGCTGTTAATTCTAAATTCTTTTTCCTCAATTAAGATTCAGAAAATTCATTTCTCTTTCACCAGTAATATTAGTCATTTTGACAAGTATTATATATGTCTGTGCTGCTGTTTTCTTTTTAACTTTCTCAGTTTTTTAAACAGCCCCACTCGATTATGTAACTTAGCTCAAAGGCAGTTTGGGTTTTGGTGGTTTTTTATCTATTTTCCAGTACCAGACTTGCTGAGCACTACATCAAAATGACCTCAAAGAAACAAAGAAAATATATAATGTATATTAAAAAGGAGGAAATAAAAATAAAGCACAGATGCCCTAAAGTATCTTCCAGAATTTTTTAATACTTTTTGCTTCACTTTTTATTTTCTTACTGCTCAGAAAATATTTCTGAGTGAGAACATCTGTGCTATATTCTGGATTGATGTTAGAAGAATTCCACTTTATTTTCAATATACATAAGCACTGGTTCAGCATTGTTGCATGTTTTATCCATTCAATTTATATTTGGATGAAAAGGTTTGTTTTCCTTTGAAGAACCAGGAAATTGTTTTAAAGCTACATGAACCGTATTCTGTATAACTAAGATCACCAGCATTTCTCCTCTGTTTACTCCATCTTAGTTTACCAGATTAAATGTGCCACAACCAAAAGATGTCATAGTCTGGTACAACTGAGAAAGTGTTACATCCAGTGGTGTTTTTATAACAGAACTAAAACATCTGTGACTGTTATAAGTGAAGTTAAAGTGTAAAAAGCTATGAGAATCAGATGGCTTTCCACTAGTGGAAGGAGAAGAAAGGCTGGCAACTCCCTAAACCCCACATTGCCTCCAGGAACTGTTCCCCAAATGTGCTGAGCGCTTTCACAGACTCCTCCACAGTCCTCCCCTCAGAGCTACAGGAATTGCTTAGCAGCTGAATGGTGCTTTGCTCAAAGGGAAATCACTCTCCAGCCACTCTTTCACAAACACACGCTTCACTTTGATCACTGTTAAGTAACAGTGAAACACTGAGAAACCTCATAATGCCACACTGAAAGCATCCTGTCCAGCCAGAGATAGGTGCTGCTCACACCAGCCAGCCTCAGTACCACACACATCCTTCACTGAAAGCACCTTCAAAGCTGAAGGGCTTACATACTGTCCACCTCTCAAGATCCTCTTTTTAAATACTACAGAATTCACTCTTCTTTATTAGCTTTGAATAATCCCAAGTGCCTGCTTGCTCAAATCGCAGGGGTACAGCTCCAGCGTGGCTCTCAGGTATTTTAAGACAAGCCTCCTCCCTCGTTGCACGGATGGCTCAGAACAAAGGCAAGAGCTGGCAGAGAGGGCATGGCAGAGCTTGTGCAGCTCCCTGCCTTGCAAGCCACAGGTGCCCTCGGGCACAGCAGTGCTGTACAGCAAAGGCCCCATGCAAGGGACCTCCGCAGCCACTGCCACGCTCGTTCCAAAGGTTCATTTCCACCTTCACCCTGCAACTTCTCCTGCAACGTGCAAGAGTCACCGGTATTTACAGATGAGCCAATGACAGGAAAAGATTGATTTGGCTGAAAACACAGAGGGAATTGGAGAGAAGAGGTTAAAAGAAAGTTTTCCATAATTGGCAGAGGTGATTTATCTCTATAGCCTTACATTTCCAGCACCTGCAGGATCACACAGCAGCTTTCTAAACATGAAGCAATTGTGACCCATTTCAGTATTTATCTTCCTTAAATCAGCATCTCCCCACTGCTCTCACCAAGCCTCAGCAGAATGGTGCTCCCCATCAGCTGGGTTTCAATGCCACCATTGGGAGCCCAGCACCAGCAAAGAGGTCAAGAGCCAGCTGGAGAAAACTGCCAGGAGCCCCACGGAATCCTGGCTGACCTCAGGTAAATCACTGAAATACTACCCAGCCAACACTGAATGCACAGCCCAGAAACATCATCTTGGGGGTGTCAGCTGGAACCAAAGCGACAGCAACTGAGGAGCAGGGGTGACAGGGATTTTTTTGGCATTTTGGTTTCTTTTTGGGGTTGAGAGGATTCCTGTGCATTCTAGATACAGCCTATAAGATTTCTTTCCATCTAAAAAAGGCTTGAGATTTGCACATATAGAAAAATGAAATCCAAATTAAAAAAATAAAACCAAAAAACACATACACACAAAAAGAACTTTAAGTCTTTTTCATGCTAAATTTAGCCACTACTGCCCTTGAACACTGCCAAAGGGGTCACTGAATGGGCATTTTGGCAGATCCATTTAAGCCTGTGGCAAAAATCTAGTGGTCAGGCTCAGGGAGGGAATGGGCCAAGAATAATACAAAGCCCAAGTAAAATCAGCAGATTTTCATACCAACCAACCCATGAATTAGGCTCTACAAACGATGTCCCAGTGACACAGTCATGAGGAACTGTGCAACTGTTTGCTCTACAGAACATAACTTGCATCAAAGCTGCCATTGTGTACCTGGCAGAGAACCGGCTGTCTGAGAACTGACTTTTAAGCAAATAATCCCCGTTAGCTAGCACTGCGGGGAATAAAATCAAAAACAGCAAAAAAAGCAAGCTTCACAAACACAATCGCTCAGGGTACAACTTTCCTCCCTCACAATTCCCTGCTGATGAATGTCAGACCTACCAAAAAGATGGAGCTTTAAGTTCTGGGTGGCCTAAGCCCCCAATGTACAAATTAAACGAGAATATGGTCATCTGACACCTGCTACCTTTGCTTACACTGCCAACTTTCCTGGAGTTCTGGTCTCTTATCAGCAACAGCCTCTAATGCTATCAAAGAGCAGATTACAATTTCTTTTCACAAATATTAGTGCACTGCAGTTTTCAAATTAACAATTGAAGTATTGTTCCATGCAACATCAAAACCCCCACAAAATTTCATCTCCTACAGCACTTGGCAAAGGAGAGGAGAAAGATGCCTCAAGACTTCCATTAAAATATTTTTGATTCAGCAGGAAAACCGTTAATTCACTTATTTTAACTGGAAAATGAGGGTTATATATAAGGTCTAGGAACACCACTACCACCTCATGATATGCAGGGCTTCAGCCTGAACTATCATGGAGACCAAACAACCCCTCTAGGGACTGAACGTGACACTGAATGACTCCAGCCAATCTACAATTTCTTACTTCATATTCTTGCTTATCATGCTCACTTACATCACATTATTTTGCTTTAATTGTATCTACCCATTGCTTATGCACACCTATTTTTACTAGCAAGAAGAAGAAGAAAAAATGCAATATCCTCCCTAAAAACCAAAGCATGAGAGATTATGCTGACAGTCAAAAGTCAACAAAAAAAGTCAAACATCTCTTGTTACATCTAGATCAAACCAAAGTTACAAGATGCACAATTACTTCCTTTCAGTAGTTGCTCAATACATCATTTTTATAATAACTTTCCACCTTTTAACACTGGTTCAATATTTGATAAGCATGTTTCATCTCAACTGCCTGTCTGCTTTCTCCCTTTTGGTGCAGTCCATCATCTCTTGCCACCAATGTTAGGGCACTCAGATGCGCCTGACCTCCCCTTTTAAATCACTCTTACTTTCTTGCAAGTTTTTAACCATTAAATTAATTGCTAGGACTACCCCAACTCCAAATCTGCACAACCCTTGACCAGCAGGGTCTGGAAAATGCATCTACTGTTCCTCAGGCCAGCTGTCCCCTGCCCAAGTTGTACTCCTTTAAGACTCAGGCAGAGATTGTGCCAGAGGCTGCATCAGTCTGTCCAGCCACACAAAAGTGCACCATTAGCATGCCCCCGTGAAAACTGAGTTTCATTAAACATGATCGATTTTGCTGACTCCACTTGCCCTGAACAAGGTGGACATTTCAAACATCTCTTATCATTTGCTTGTTCATTTCCCGCAAACACAACCTGCAGAAAGAATGCATCATGTTTCAGACACGAAGCTTCCCTTGGAATAAAAGCAGAAGAACAGAAAAATTTATGCACACTACATAGACCATCCTTTAAACACAGCCTGTCATATTAATAACTAATTCCACACACAAAGACTTAGAATTGACAGCAGTGTTAATCCATAATTAATTTTTGGAGATTTATGAATCCTGATCAAAGACATAGCACCCAGAACTAACTGTGGTTACCTGCAATTGTGTTACCTGTATGTTTTGAAGTCCTAAAATTTTACAGGGAGGAGAACTGTACTATTATGTGGATTGTTCTCCACAAGTACTTCTTCCATTCTCGACATGTCTCTTGAACCTAAATAATACTAAGCCAGAACACTGAGGTCAAATTTTGAAGTTATTCACTCCTGGCACTCTGTAAACACGATTTGGGGCTGTCTCACTACGCCTGCACAGGGACATCACAAGTGCACTGTGCAGATCACTTACTGCTAAGCACAGCCGGGAAACCGTGACAAAGCGGGAGGTCATCTGGGAAGGGCTAACAACTCCATTCCCAAGGAGCTCTCCTGAAGAACTGCTGCATGCAGTAGACACACACATTCTTGCAGGATGAGAAATGCTGGTTTTCCTGTAAGTATGAAAACTATAAACTTCATTCAAATATTTTGAATAATCTTCCACCAGATACGCTTCTTTCCATAAGAGCATAGTGGTGGTGAAGCAGATTTCAGTGTCAGCTCGATACCAGCAACCAGACTGTAAGTTCATATGGGCACATATACTTTGATCCTCTCAGTTAGAAATTACTTTATTCCCTTTATTGTCTCTTTATGAATTGAAGATTTGTTCATCTGCTACACTAGCACAGAAAGGAACCATCTAACTGCTACAAAAATACAGTCACCTGTGGAATCCTGGCATCCAAACCATAAAATTACTATGTTACTCTACTGCGAGCACAGCAAACAGCATTATACACCTACTTACAAAATTTACTTTCTGTAAGATCCACTTCCTTACTACCTAAACATCACCACAGAAAAGCTTCAGCAAATTTAAGTTAAAAGTAAGGTTTGATGGTGACCATATAAAACAATCAGAGAAAGCCCATGGACACTGCTACTGTTTTCAAACACATAATTTCCACATAGTAGAAACTATCTCAGTAATTGCAGCTACCTCACGTCCACACCAGCGGCATTTAGCATAACCACCATATAAATACTAATAAATAAAACCACCATGTCATTTTAACCCAGGATGCAGAGCTTTTGATACCAAGGACCAATCAAAGTCTGGCTGCCCCTCTGCAAACCATCTTCTTAACAAGTACATGGCCATATTCAGTTACTTTTTTTCTCTCCCATGCTTTCACAGGTGGCCACTTTTTTTCTGAAGTGAAATTTGCAATGATGTAACCTTTTCCTGGTGACAGTCCTGCCTCTCCTGTGCTTACAACTTCAATCCCTCCCAGTTTTAACATTATACTGCAGAATGCAACTGCCATCCCCCAATGCTCTTTAATAGCTGGAAGCCAGGATGCAGTCCACTGCCACAGGAGTTACACGGGCCACAGTTTTGGAACAAAACACAGCAAAATAATTACTTTTATTAATGCTGTAACACTGATGAACAAATGCTGCAAACACTTCCCATCTGAATGGTCCAATGAGGCATTCAGTGTTCCACAGAGTATCACTTTACTCTTCACTGCTTTACCTTAACCAGAGAGGTACTTTAAGCCCCAGTCTCCTACATGCAAGTAGACTGCCATGTGCATTAACTGCTGTATATGAGTGACAGCTGGTATGCAGCCACAGACATATCCTAGAGAATCATTTCTCTCTTTTTCCAGCCAGAATCATAATATGTTTGCTCTCTTCAAAGCATATCCTTCAGGAATCAAGCAGGGAGGTGATGGGAAATTGAGTTACTTTTCTCCTCCCAGCATCTGGAATTCTCTATGAAAAAACTGATTTTAAAAAATTTCACGGGAATCACTTCAAACCGTTCACAATATTCCTTCCATTGCACGTTTCAGGACAGCCTGGCAGTCTGCATTTGCCAAAGCAAAACTTCCAGGGTCAGAAGTGTAAAATGTCTCAGAAGGGCTAAGGGGGAGAAGCACATTCAAACTTCTTGGATCGATAAAGCAGAGGAAAGGGGAAGAGCACTGCTAAAGTTCTCAGCCATCGATGGTCACACTGCCCAACAAACCAGTTGATTAAAAAGAAGTGTGCAACAACAAGAAAGTACGGGGGGG